>JAQZBX010039367.1:0-23062 GCA_029593785.1 Cabassous unicinctus
GTCTGCTTGTTGTGGTGGGTGTGGCATCTAGGTTTTTGTGGCAGGTACGGCATCTGCTCATCTTCTCAGAAAGCACCCAAACCTGGGACCTCCCATGTGGTAGGCAGGTACCCAACTGGTTGAGCCACATCCTCTTCCTTTGGTTCCTTTTAAAAACTTCTATCTCTTTATTGAGAGTCTCACATTTATCATTCATTGTTTGCCTGGTATTCTTTAGTTCTTTGTGTTTTCTTTTATCTCCTTGAAAATATTGAGTATCATTTTTTTAAAGCCTTTGTCTGGTATGTCCAAAGTCTAGTTTTCTTCACTGATGGTTTCTGGATTTTTCTCTGGTCCCTTTGAATGGGCCACCATTTCCTGTTTGTCTTGCAATCTTTTGCTGTACACTGTACATTTTAATATTTTAAAGTGTTTACTCTGAAATTTAGTCCCTGAGTTGTGTTCCTTAAGTTTGTGTCCAACTAGTGCTAAGACAGAGGTTTCCTTGAGTGCCAGGAGCTAACAAAAACAAACCAACGCCACAAGCACCTTTCAGTCTTGGCAAATTGTCTCTGTGCTGCCTGGTGCTGTCCTTCAGAGTTAGCCCTCCAGTCAGGAAGACCAGCCAGGTGGGGATGTGAATTGCCGGGTCCTCCTCATCCTTCCTGAGTCTGAGTCTTGTCCTGGGCTTGTGCTCTTGTGGCCTTAGGAATTCCCTCCTTTACAGGAATTCAAGGGCCCCCTTCTACTCCCTGTGATACAGACTTTCTCTCCTTCAGGGCTGCTCTGCAGTGTGACTTAAAGCAGGTAATCCTTTGCCTCAGGCCCCTTTGATTTTTTCTTACTCTACATTCTCTATCTGCACGTTTCTCTGCCTGCAGCGCAAGTAAGGGTGAGCCTGAGGTGAGTTTCCTGGTTCAGCTTTCAGGCTCTCACCCAATAGACTAGTACCAATAAACAAGCACCCCAGTGTGTGCATAGGGGTTACCCTGCTCTCTCTGGAACAGGGCCAGGGACCTACAATGGGAGCATAGGCAGTCTCCACAGCTGATTTCCATTTTAGCGGTGAGAAGTGTGGGGATTAGTGAAGCTACGTGATCACCCCAGGTCACACTGGTCAGAAGTGACAGAACTAGAGCAGCTCCTCTACTGTCTACTGTCGCCAATGCCTCATAAATATGAACTAGTACTTGGTTGAAAGAGCCAGATAAATATGATTGCTTGTTGACACAACGTCAGATAATGTAGCCTCATACATAAAAACAAAACTGGCTTCCAGTGAATATTTTTTGGATGGATTTTGTTCAAAGAATCATTATCATCAAGTATTTCTTGGTCTCCATGAAATTCACATACTATTAGGTTGTATCTTGATTCTTTTCTGGAACATGGTAACTCATATATAAAATAACAAATGGCATCGAAAAATAAAAGAAAGGTAGATTCACAGTCCCAGATCTTTGGATGGACATTCAATGGTGGAGTGTGCCCTCCCTTTGCCATGATTCTTTAGAAAGCCAAGAAACCAAGTCTTAGGGCTGGTTAGTGGTGGGCAGAGTAGAGCTAGAATTGAGGTCCACTGGCTGGATCACCATCTGTACTTCACTCTGATGATCTGACCAATTACGCTTCTGGGCAGAACAACCACATCCCCAGGGACTGAGCCCTGGATTGGCAGGGCCACAGGAGGAATTCTCCGTTATTTTAGAGCCCACAGCCCTGGGTCATGCCACACTGCTGGGAATTAGACCTAGCCATTCTCTCTCTTTCTATGTTCAGTTCTCAACACCAAAGCTGCTTCTTCCTGTTTCCATCCAGGGCTCAGAACCCAAGACAAACATTCTTAGAGAGGGTGGGATTCATAGTGCCTGGATTGAATGAGATTGATCCAGAGAGAGGCAGGAGATCCGGTTTCTAGTCCCAGTTCTGCACTTAACTGCCTGTTTACACCAGGCAAGGTCTTTCATCTCTCTGAGTTCCCCATTCCTGGCCTTAAAATGATAGGGTTTAACTATTTCTAAGGCCCTAACCTTTTTTGAAATCCTTCCCAGAATTTCCCGAAGAGGGCCCTGGGTGAGCTGCGAGCCTATTGATGGAGCTCCTGTGCCATCTAGTGGCCGATTCGGAGGGCTCTTTCTACCCAAGGTATCTCCTGCTCACTAGTCTTGCCTGAATTGGAGCAAGCGAACAAAGCCATTTTAGCCCTTCCTTTGCAGGAGTGTGGCAAAGTGCCAGACCTGAGAGGCACACATGTTTAATTCATGTTCTAGAAAGATATGCTGTAGGAACACACTGCCGCTTCCTATGGCAAAGGCCTTGGTGTGGTGGGCATGTGGTTACAAGGCCGGGCTCCTGATGTCAGCAATGCCCAGCAAGGTGCCCTGATAAATGCTATCCAGAGGAGGTATGTTTGGGTTACTCCCTGCGTGATAATCTGTTACCTGCTGGTTCCTAATGCTTTCAGCTGCTCCCCAGTTAACACTCATTAAGCATGTATGCAGCGCTTTCATCCTGGGCCTTAGCCCTGCTGTCAGAACTAGACCTAGCAGCCCTCCTCCAGATATCTGAAACAGAAAGAGGAAGAAAGGACCCCTTGGAGCTCCTGCTGACCTGGAACAACCTTTCATCACGTGCAAGTTCCCTTTCCTTTCCTGGCATTCCTAAGTAAACCACACCTGCTGGACCCTCAGTGTTTGCATCATCTGAGTCATTCTTGAGCTGTGGCACTTGTAGCCCCCGTGCCCACGCATGTGTCAAATGTGGCCAGCCTCCTTGTGGTCCCTGCCATTAACCTGGATCCAGAAGTTGCAGAAGTTGGTCTCTAGTTCCTGGTAGGGGGAGTTACGGATGGCATTATTGTTGCCCATTGTACAGGCCAGAAAACCAAGATTAGAAATGGGTTAGGGGAGTGGATGTGGCTTACATGGTTGAGCACCTGCTTCCCACATGGGAAGTCCCGGTTTGGTTCCCAGTGCTTCCTAAAAGCAAAACAAACAAAAAAACCCAAGCAAAACAAATGAAAAAACCAACTCAGGGGAGCCGATATTGCTCAGTGGTTGAGTGCCAGCTTCCCACATATGGGGTCCTGGGTTCAATGCCTGGCCTTGGTACCTTAAAAAAAAAAAAAAAGTTCAAAATAAAACAAAACAAAACAACAACAACAGCAAAAATGGGTTAGGTGACTGTCCCCAGGTATTCAAACAGGGAAGATTGGAGTTACAATAGAACCAAGGAGTTCTGACTCCCTGTTCCATTATAAGGATTTGAAAAATTTTTAAGGTCTCAGTGAGGGATCACTGGTTAATTAATTTTTGCCACAAACACCATTGAAAACCATTAATTGCTTGTACTTTAAATAAAAGTATTGTTATTGTTGTTCTCAAGTGAAACAATTGTAGTCAGTGAGTGGAGAGAGCACTGGGCTGGGAACCAGAGAGCCTGGGATCTTTTCTGACATGGCTTCCACCGGGCTGAGAGGCCTGGGCAAGTTACAGCCCCTGAGGCCTCAGTTTCCTCATCTGTGAAACAAAGGGGCTGGATGAAGGTCCCTTCCCTTGCTAGAACTCTGGTGTATAAGGAAAGGACATTTCTGATTTGGGATGTATTTCAATATCTCTAACCCTGGAAACATCCAACCAAAATGAGCAAAGGAAGATATGGTTGCTTAGTAAATAAGCATATTCACCTGGCCAGCCCAGATTGTGCAGGTGGCTTATGGCTTTACTGATTTATTTCCCCCAAGTGACCTGGCCTGTTCTTGGTACAGAATCCTATTCCCAGGTTATAAATTCCTTTAGGGCAGTGATGACAAATAGATTTCATTTTGTGTGCCCCTCAAATCAGTGGGCAGTGGCTGTTGGGAGTTCTATGTTAAGATTTCAGAGGCCACATTCTAAGACTCAGTGGGAGAGTGATTCATTAGCCATGTCTGCCATGGGCATGAGCTGCAGATATGTAGATGGCAATGGCTGTCTCTATGTACAGCAATGTAGAATTTGAGAGGAGCAAGGGAAACTACATCTTGTTCAAAAGCACAAAGCTACTTAGAAGAAGCAAAGCTCGGGTTGGAATCCAGGCCTCCTTCCTTCAAGCTCAGCTGCCTTTCATTCAAGGCTCCCTCTTTATTTGGCGTCAGGGGCAATCAGGTGCTTAGAAAATGCTTTCTGATGATGGTGATGATGAAACTGATGGTACTGGGGCAGTGCTGCTGTCTGAGCAGATTTGTGTACCCCACAGAGCTAGCTCTCATAGAACAGAAAGGCTTAGTATTTGACAGGAGATTGACCAGGCGACATCAACAAATGCACCAAATGCCTCATGTCCTCATTAAAATATGCCTTTCTCCTCCTGGGAAGCCCCAAGAGAGGCTTCTAAAAGATATTCCTTGCATAACTGCAGGTGGTAGGAGGAGAGGAGGCAGACCCCAGGCTGCAGGTGGGAGAAGGAAGACTGGAGGCAGAGGGACAGGGGACCCACCTGCATTGTTTCACAGTGGGGAGTCTAAATGGACAATGATGGCTTTTCAAATGGGAAAGGCACAGTCCAAGAGAGGCTGGCTGTGGAGGGACTCCCCACCCGGATGGACTCACTGTACTGTGAAGGAACATTCTGTGTTCCCTGGCTGGCAGCAAGCGCCCAGCCTATCAGCTTCCCCTGACTGCACACCACGGGCCTCGACAGTTTTCTCACGGAGCACCCAGGAGCTTCTGCCCCGAGCAGATGCCTGGGTTTTATGTTCCCACAGAGGAGGCTTGCCTGCGGCAGTCCATCAGTCTCCTCCTTCATCTGGGAGGCAGTTGCCTCCCCACCCTGAGAGTATACAGGCAGCCCTCTCAGCAGGCCCAGGAGGATGCTACCCACTTGGAGAAGGAGCCCGGGCTCTGGGTGTGGGAAACTCTGGAGCCCATCAGGGCCCTGGAGCCTGAATGCCACTTTTGTTTGCAATGAAATAAAATCCAGCCTCTTGAAAGCAACCGTGCTGCCAAATCCCAATTAAAAGTGATGCAGTTGACATGCCACCAGGGAGGAATTCCTCAAGCTCTGGGGTTATAAACTCTGTACCAGGAAGGCTTGGACTTGGGCCTTGAGTCTTGATAAGATTCCTCTCCCCCCACACACCCTCTTTCCCAGGCAGGCAGTTCAAGAGTCGGGAATAACTAAACCCCAGTCTCAGGACAGTTTTAGAGAAGGGCTCTGGATCCCTGGCTATAGATTGCAAAGGAATTATCTTTTCTGGAGTACAGTCTCCAGGCAAGGCCCTTCCCTCTTCTCTACAGGCTCCCCTCTCAGCATGGGCTCACCCAGCTCCAGCCCCACTCTTTGATGGAACAAAATAACATCACTTACATGGCTGGATTCTGACCTGTCAAGACATCCAACAGTAAGAGAAGCCCAGTTGCTACTCACCCTGTTTTAGTGTCCCAGCTGCTAAAACTAATACCATACAATGGGTTGGCTTAAACAACAGGAATTTGTTGGCTTGTGGTTTTGAGGCTAGGAGAAGTCCAAATCAGAGGCATCAGCAAGGTGATACTTTCTCCCCAAAAACTATGGCATTCTGGGGTGGTTGCCTGTGATCCTTGAGGTACCTGGGTTTTTCTGACACATGGCTATGTCCTCTCCTTTTTCTTCTAGCTTCTTGTGGCTTCTTTCTCCATTTGACTTTCATTCTGCTTATAAAGGTCTCCAGTAAACTGGATTAAAGCCCAAACTGATTCAGTTGGGCCATCTTAACGGAAGTAACATCTTGCATTTCCAACGGATCTACACATACCAGAATGCGAACCAAGACCATGTCTCAGCTGGAGTACAAAATTCGGTCCATCACACCCTCTGAGATGCCTTGCCTTTCTTGTGTAATGCTATTCCTTTCCTTGCCACCATCACCACACATTCTTCTAACAAGGAAACCCTACGAGGTCAGAATTCTACAAATGTGGTTTTGGTTTATTTCCATACCATGATTATTGCCAAGGGGTTATAAACTGAACATGGTTTGGGTCTATTTTTTTTTTTTTTCTTTTATTTTTAAAACATGATTTGGATCTTGAGAGACTTTAAATCACTATCAGAGGTGAACTTTTTATTATCCTGTAATCAGCAGAGACATGGGACTAAATTTCTGTCTCCCAGGAGTCCATGGAGGGCCCTGCAAGAGTGAAGGAAACATTCTTTGTTCAGGCTTAGTGGAATCCCAGCTACTGAAGCCATCCACATCTTGAGATTGGGTGAGGAAATTTACGTTAGGATTCCTGACCTGTACTGTCATGTCAGGTTTCTTTACAAACTGGTCACTTTTCATGTTCTGATCCATCATGCATTTCTCGGCATGTTACTGGAAAGGCAGAGGCTACTCCTGTGCATAAATTCCCTTCCTACCTCCCTCAGGAGAAAGGGTGCTCAGACAAATCACTGAAGACTCATTTATTCAACAAATATTTATTGAGCACCTATTATGTTCTAGGCACCGTGCCAGGTTCGGGGTCTCCAAGGCCTTCAGAGAAGCAAAGAAATATAAAATGAAATGAAATGAATGAAAATAAAATAAAACAAAACAAAAAGTTACAGGTACTATGTTAGAAATAAGCATAAGGTTCAGTCAAGGCACAAAGTAGAGAGTGGTCATTTCATCCATGAGGAAGGAATTAAAGGGAAGTGACAGGAAAGCTTCCCAACATCTGGAGTTGTCTTGGGAATGGAAATTAAAACATAGAGCTCTAACACATTCTTAGATTTGCTTGCCAGGATTCGGTCCTGATGGTCAGCAAACTGTCTGGCTGCCCAGTCTGTGGGGACCAGCACCTGGGGGATGGGCTGAGTTCAGGCTCCTGGGAGACGGTTAGGCCAGCAGATTGTCAGGGTCTTACTTGTCCACAGCAGGAGCTATATTTGACCATTCAAGAGTGGAGCCATTCTGAGAGAGGCCACTCCTTCTCTGGCACAGTCCCGCCCAGGAAACCCCAAATAGATGTTTTCTTAAATAAGAGCTGTGTTTATCTTGAAGAAACACTTCAAGTTGGGGAGGAAAAAAAGGAAAAGAAAAGAAAAAGAAAAAATCCACCCATAGCCAGAGACCTGAACACTGCCCAGGAAGTCAAGCTAGGTTTGTCCCTGGAGGCCACAAAGTCACGATTTTGTGTGGAGTGACTTAAGGAAAAACAATTTCCCCAAACACATCTGGGGCTACCCAGCCACATGAGCATGAAAATTTGGGTCTTCCTCTACCCAGGTCCATGATTTGGGTAATCCAGTTCTTAATGATTATATGAGGTCATGAGACTTACTCAGAAGAATTACTCTTATAGTTACCGTAGTCTACCCTTGTATACCAAATACAATAATAATAGTTCTATCTTCATAGACAATACTTCACAGCTAAGGACAAAAGGCAGCTCCTTCCTTACCATGCCAATGTCACTGCTCTTATTAGAATTGCAGGGTCATTAGCTAGAGTTCATGGAGGACGCTTTCCTGTTTTGCTATTTTATTTTGTTTTATTTATTTTTCCCTCTTGTGTGACAACTCTGTTCTCCCCAGGCCTTAGGAAGCCATGCATCTGCTTATTACAACATCTGAACGTGTTTAGAATTTACAAGTCTTGCATTTGGAGAAACTTTGTGACCTTTAGGGGCGTCTCTAAATCCATCTTGCTGGTGGCTCTGAGGTGCATTATTGTGCAGCTTTAATTACCCTGGGTCCAATTCACCCTCTATCTGAATCTTAACGGGGTGTGTGAAACCACGAGCCTCGGTGAGGCAGTGCCAGAATGTTTGACACTCCTGGCTCTTGTTAGCTCCGGCCTTCACGAGGCAGCAGCAGTCAAGACGCAGTTATTTGTCCAGGCAGCCCCATGCCTCCGCCCCCATCCCCGAGCAGGCACCACGAGTGGGGTTGTGGCATGTGAAACGCAGGTTGCTGCCCCGTGACGGGCACCCAGGTAGAGCCAGGAGGAAAACTCATTTTTGCTCTAACTGACTGAAAATCATGAGCTGGGCTAGGTGCTGCCATTAAAAAATAATTCCCGGGTTTAAAAGTGGTAAACTATCCATTGCCATAGGTTACTTTTAAGACCTGCTGTGTCCTTGAGAAAATCACACTACCCAACAATGAATCCTGGAGGGAGAGTGGGAGGGAAAAGGGCGGGAAGCTTGCTGGGGAGGGGAGCTCCCGGGCGTCTAGTCACTTCAGGCTATAACTTTGCTAGCAACAAAAATTGCTGAGCCGTGCAGGGTCCCCTCCAGCCTGGCGGAGGAATCACTTTGCCCTTCAGGGCTGTGGGGCCCACTGGAGCACAGCCCGGCGCCTTGGGGGGCCAGGCCTTCTGGAGGATTGTCCTGGTGGCTCTGAAGCCCCAGGCTTGCCCCAGGTCTGCAACGGCCCCTGGAACCCTCGGCCAGTTTTGGGCTGCGTCATTGTGCGGCATCTCAGGCCATTCGGGAGAGATGCCAAGTATTCACATGCATTCCATAAATATTTACTTGGTTCACCCTATATGCCAGACACTTCTCCAGGTACCAAGAATCCTGTTGTGAACAAAACGGATTTGCTGTCATCAAGGGGCTAACGTTCTTGCAGAAGGAGGCCGACAAAAAACAGACACATTAATATATAATATTGCGTCTGGTAGTGATAGGAGTATAAAGCAAGGTGGGAGGATGTGAGCTACCCTGGACAGGCTGGTCTGATGAGCTGACCTTTGAGCAGAGAGTCTTGAAGGCAGAGGGGAGCCAGCCAAGTGGCTGTCTGAGGGAAGAGCATTTCAGAGGGAACAGCAAGCGCTCAGGAGAAGGAAGAATCTGGCCAAGAGCGCTGAGGACTGCAGCCAACTGTTGCTGTTTATTAAGTGCTTGATACATCTTACGTACACTGCCTCATTTAACAGTCACAACAGTCCTGTGACATGGGTGCCATTATTCTACCATTTTATAGATGGTGAAACGGAGACTTGCAAGGCCAGCTAGTTTGCCTCAGATCACATAGTTAGGAAATGCTGAGCTGGTTTCAATGCTGTGTCCACAATCCCATGTTCCTAACCACTGAGATAGCCTCAATATCTACTGCTCTGTGCTGCTGGAGCAGGAAAGTGCTCTCAGTTCCACAGATCTTTGTGTGGAGAAAAGAATACATTTGAGGCTGAGTGTTGCCTGGAAGGTGCTTGCTCATCATGTAAACCTGCTTTCTTTTAGGATTTTTTCTCTCACTTACCTGGAAGCCTTGTCCAACCAACACTCCTTTTTGGTGTGCCTTCCTGAGGCTTTGCTGCTTTCACTCTTTAGTGCTTGCAGCCGGTGGTTGCCACCAGAATGTCCACAAATGCCACTCTAGTTTCCAACTTTATTTCAGGCTTCTTGGCGGGTGACAAAAAGTTGTGCAGCTCTTTTAAGGAGCTGGCATCTGGGACTCCCATTTGTAAGGTTGCCTCAGAAATGATTATCAAAGAAGGGTTGTCTTGGTGAATCCAAGCAGAACTGCACGGAGGTGGTGTGTTGTAGTAGAAACAACAGAAACTTGCGAATCAGTCAGTTCACAGTTATGCAAATCCAGACCAAAAATCCAAGTGGCCTGATCCTGAGCAAAAGAAGGTCAGTAATCCTCTCTGAGCTTCAAGGTCCTCATCTAAAAAATGGGAATAATGATGCCAATTTCCATACCCCCCTTTTCCAGCAGTGAATATGCTTCTTGTCAAGGATCTCCTTTATGTCTCCTCAGAAGAAAAGAGGAATCACAAAAGGGAATGCCTGGAGAGAGCCCCACTCCTATCTCATGGATGTGAAACGGTGCCTGGATGCTGTAGAATCATCCTGGTCTCTCCACACTCAAACAGTCGTTTTGAATGTTGGCTGTTCTACTACCCTCAGCCAGTCTACAGGAGGCAAAGCATGGCCATTGAAGGATGTAGCTTTTAAGTGCTTTTAGCAGCACTAAAAGCATCCTGAATTAAAACGGGACATCATCTCAATAAACACATTTTGAGTTACACACACACATACAAAGACCAAAATGTGCATATGGGTGGCTGTAGGATTAATTAATGGTTAAGGCATGGATTCTGGAGCCAATCTTTTTGAGTTCAGATCCTGACGCTGTCACTTACTATCTGTGTGTCCTTAAGGAACTTAATTGACATCTCTGCATCTTTATTTCATCCTTTGTAAAATGGATACTAATAGGACCCAGAGTGATTGTGAGACAATAAGTAAATGTGTACACACACACACCATTACAAAGATAGAGCCCTTGAAACAGTCTCTGACAAATAATATTATTTTAATCAAAATAATATTATTTTAAGGGACAGGTAAGTGCTGGTGCTTGAAACTTGTTTACTGATAAAGAAACAAGACAAATTCCAGGATCTTCCAGCTAAAACCACCTACTTTAGGGGAAAAACAAAAACCAAAGCCTCCAGACCATGAGAAAGTGCTGTCACTTAATTATCCAGAGAACGGCCTTCTTGTAGGAAAAACCATCCATCTGAAAGGTGCCTGGGATACTAACTCCTTGGCTGAAAACGCACATGGTGGCTCTTGGGTGCGTGGGTTTTAACACGCCGCTCTTCTGGCGCTGCCGCACACATTTCCACTCTCAGAGAGGAGGAATGTTAGTTAAGTGTGTGCTGCATTGTCGTTAATTAATTTCTCAAGGGCGGCAGTAATCAGGAGGCTCATTAATGTGTTTCAGCCTGCCTTCCATTTAGAGAATGAGTAGTAAATGTAAATGCAGTACACTTAAAAACCTTAAAAATCGTAAAGTGCTGAGGTAGGAGGGGAGAAACTATCTTAGGTCTCTAAGGAAAAGAAAAATCCCACAAGGGCTTCTTTAATCACATGAAAGAGGCGCAATTCTAACTCAACAGCAGCAGAGGCTCCCTGTGGCTTTTCAAAATATTATCCTTTGGACCTGGTTGTTCTTTTATACGATGTTTAAAGATGGCACGCAGCCACCATATTTATAGTCCTCCCAGCAGGGAGTGTAATCCTGAGGGTGGATTCCAGGGGCCAGGGCTTGGCAGGGCCATTCCTGAAGGGGCTGCCTCTGTTCATCCAGATGAGCAAAAGCAGATAAGGCTGCAGAGAGGAAAGAGGTGTCAAAGTCTCCCCCTACTGGAGCTTCGGATGCTGGGCCAGGTTGGGGGCAGGGAGGCAGATGGCTTCTCGAATTCTTTGAGGTCAACCTCAGGGTAACCCTCACTCTCCTTTGCTCTACTCTTGACCTCCTGTGAGGAGGTGCCTGAAACTGAGTCGATTCCTTCTTCTCTGTGTAGCCAGCAAGCTTCAGAGGACTCCTTTTGTAGACATGGGCCAATTCTTCCTCTGCCCTTCCTATTAAATGAATACATAAGGCGCTTAGAACAGTGCCTTGCCTATAGCAAGCACTCTATACGAGTTTATTGTTGGGTGTGATTGTGATCGTTAACCACTGGCAGACCAGTGCAGGCTTGTTGAAGCTTTTGGACTCCCAGTCTTCAAGCTGGGCTTCTTGACAACTGTCGCAATACCATTCATCACAGGACCTGTGCTGGCACCTTGAATTGTGTCTCAAACCTCTATCCTTCCTAAGTCCCCATCCTCATTTTTGTCCACTTAGGTTGTAATGTCTACTCTCAATTCTACCCTCTCCCATTGTCAGAGGATGGGAGGGCGTCTCAGATCCTCACCCTCCCTGAGGAGGAAGGAAGCAGGGCAGGGGCAAGGCCTCGGTCTACACCCAGTCTGTGGAGTAGGGCACAGTGCCAGTAGGGGTGGAGATTAGCCTACAGAAAGAAGAGCTTCTTCAGGACAGAAGGTCAAGTCATGGGTAAATTGCCCTATCCCTGCTCCTGCCCTTGCCCAGGGAAGCAAGCATTCAAGTCATTTTACACATCTACTGACCCACCCCTCTCCAACCTGCCCCTTCCCACAGGTGAATACAAGACCTCCACCTTCCCATGTGGCCCCAAACTGCCTTTCCAGTTAAGTGCTCAGCTCTGTGTCAGGTGCAGGGGATACTTTTAAGAAGCATCCAGTCTCAGAGGATAAGTCACACCCAGAAACATTATTTCAATAGATGTGAGCACAGAGGAGGGCATGGAACCCAATCTAGTCTTCCAGGAGGGGATGGAACCTGAGCTTGGTCTTAAAAAGACAAGTAGCAGTTTTCAAGACACTAGTGAATGGGCTGGGCATTCTAGACATAGTGTGGAACAGTGTGTCCTGTATCTCCAATGCAAGCACAGTGCTTGCACATAGTAGGTGCACAATACACCCATTGTATATTGTGCACAAGGTGAACAGTGCTACTAGAGTGTGAACTATGGGCCGGGTTAAAAGATATGACTGAAGGGGGCCAGGTCTGACCTTGAAGAAGGCCTTGAGTGCCAGGCCAAGGACTTTGGACGTTATCCTACCAGAGTTTGTAGCAAAGGGATGATACAGTCAGTTTTTCATTTTATTTGCTCATTATGCTACTACCGCAGAGGAAGTCTCCTGAGAACTGAAATCTAAAAGATCAAAGTTTTACACTACTGTTATTCCAAGGAGATATTCCCTAGCTATATTATCACCAAGTTTCTCCTTTATTACATTTGATTATTGGATACCTAATTTTGAGATAGTTGGTTGAAAGTTTATAGGGTGAAGCTTTTAATTTCTACTTCTATTTCATTCTATTGAAATGCTTTCTCCTCCATGAGCCTTTCCTATTAACAAGGGTTTGATCCCACCTCCTGCCCTTAACCCCCTACAGGGCACTGCCATAATCATGAACATCCTCTGCACATCCGAGGACACAGCCTTATCTGTACTCTTATGGGCATATATCACAATAATGCATGCTGGATCAGTGTCTCAAATGCAATATGCAACATATTACAGCATAGAGAAGAGTCTTAATCACAGGTTTGGGCAGAATGGATTGCATTGGCCAAAGCAAAAACTCAAAGGAGTGGTGTTTATTATAATGACTAGTTTTAAATCTGAATCATGCCTTAGAGAGTCTTTAAGATTTCCCCCCCATATTTTAATGATTTTTCTGAAGGTTAATGATTTTTCTGAAGGTTAAATGAGATAATGGATAAAGTGCTTTTAAAATGTTCAACATATAGTAAGCCCTCAATAACACTATGTTTACTATTATTAACAGG
Source organism: Cabassous unicinctus (assembly GCA_029593785.1). Classification (NCBI taxonomy): domain Eukaryota; kingdom Metazoa; phylum Chordata; class Mammalia; order Cingulata; family Chlamyphoridae; genus Cabassous; species Cabassous unicinctus. The sequence continues at coordinate 13,100 of JAQZBX010039367.1, forward strand.
AAATACTCTGCTGAAGATACATGTCATTTACACCTCTCAGGGTAGGAAGAAATTTATCTACCTTGAGAAACTAGTTGGGCTTTAATTTTTTCTATTGCTTACTTTGGTCTTATTTAACTCTTGTATTGTTCTTTAATGGTTTGTGTTTATGTCTTGTCCTCCAATTAGATTATAAGGAGTTTGAGGACAGTGATTGTGCTTGATTTATATGTTTATATCCCTCACAGAATCTAGCACCATTCCTTGCATATATTAGATACTCAATAAATATATAGAAATATCTAGATTGGGTATACAGCAGGGTTCTATAAATGTGTATTAAGGTATTCATCACCATCACAGTACTTGGAAAGTGATTATCTGCTCCACAGCCTATTTCTTCGCCACCATCTCCTGCCTCAAGCAATGAGGACAAGGATCCTGAGGTGGGTGAGGAACCCAAGGACAGTAAACTATGTGGGCTGACTGGTTTGCACACCCTGGCTTATCACTGTGTCTCTTTCTTCTTCACATTACACACTGACCCAGCAAACTGTGACCTTCTCTGACCTCAGGCTTGAGGAGCCAGAAGCAACCCCAGGTCCCCAGGCTGTTTATTACTCTACTGATCTCAGAGGTCAGCAGAAACACTTGAGAGATGGTGCCCTTTCTTAGGTATTTTATTACCTTCAACAAGTTGGTGCAAACCTGGTTGGTTCAAGCCTACCTTTCAAATAATAAGCCATTCATTCCTGGGGAGAGAAATGAATCCGCAACCCCAAAGCCATTCCAGAGGCCCATCCACCTGCCAACTGGCAGCCCATTTTAAAACAGCCAATTAGTATGAGCACCACGAGCACCACAAGACGATTTGAGCAAATTCAGGCGCCTCTTGCACAAGCCCTAGAAAGGCACGATTGTCTGTATGGAAAATGAAGTTGTTTCACCTTCCGTGGCATTGTTCCACTCCAAGGAACACACTTTATTTCTCTTGAAAAAGGCTTCCCTTGACTTGCCAGATGAAAAATGATGTGAAGTTATTGAAATCATCTGCTAAGGGGAATGAATGGAAGCTTGGCAAAAGATATTTTACAGCTTTTTCAAAGCATGTCAGTCAGTCAGCCTGTCTTATAAGCGAGATAGAATTTGGCTCCCAGGTAAAGACAGTAATTATTTCAATTAGCAATTGTATTAGATGTGGAGAGTAAAGGGGAATAAAGATGCTGAACCCAACCCAATGATTCACTACATATGCTTCTCTTTGGTGTTCTAGATAAGATAAAGAAAAACAGAGTGAATTCAGCTGTTTTCATGATGACAGGGAATCACCCTCCCCACCCTCTCCCCACCCCCTGCCCCAATTGACCTAATAACAATTCATCATTCACTGCTTGAGGAGGAGTTTCCCTGGAGACTACTTAGACATGAATTATCAACAGCATTCTGGTCCATCCTTGGTCCAATACAACCTTTGGTGCGTAGTGGCCCTTGTGGAAATTGAAAATTTTGAGGGGCTATGGTAATTAGTGGAACAATATTCTAAAGGAATTTTTCAGTTCTGTTCCTGAAATGAAACAAGAAAATTTCAAGCATCTAGAGTAATTTTACTCAGCATCCTCTTAAACGATTCTCTTGATTTTTAAGTATGTTTTTGGACTCTGAGGGAGGAGTGAGAGCCAGGGCCTCCTTGTCGTGGGAAGATTTGGACTATTATGGTAGAAAAGACTGAAGCAGCTAATAGTCTTTTTGTACGTTTAGCACATTTGAAGTTTCTCCTTTGATTAATGCCTCTTTGTGTTATCTGAAAATTCTACCACTAAAACAAAAACTGACAGTACTTCAAGAAGTCATTGACAAATTCATGATCAGAGTGGGAGATTTTAATACATCTTTCTTAGTGATTGATAGATCAAATAGCTTCAAAAATTCAGTGAAGTTATAAAAATTTTGAACAATGTGATTAACAAGTTGGATCTAAAGGACTTATGGAGAGCACTGTACTCATCCATTGGAGAATACACATTCTTTTCAAAATTGCATTTATGAAAATTGATGATAAATTAGGGCATAAAACAAATCTCAACAAATTTCAAAAAGTCAGTATCAAACAAACCACATCACAATGAAGTTAGAAATCAGTAAGAGAACATAACTTAAAACCCTCATACATTTAACATATAAAAACATTACTTAACAATTCATGGGCCAAAAAGAAATCATACTGTAAATTATAAAAACTAAGAACTGCATGACAACTGCATTCAAAATTTGTGGGATGCAGTTCATTCTTTCAAATCAAGGGAACTGCAGGTGAGAAATCAGCAGTGCTGGAGAATGAAGATGTGTTCTCCAAAGTACACATAAAAGAAAATTATAATTTTAAAGGTTTATCTGGAAAAGGAAGAAAGGCTTAAGATTAATAAGCTAAGCATCAAACATAAGAAGATAGAAAGAAAACAACAGAATATTCCCAAATAAAGTAAAAAGAAAATAACATTCTTAAATTAAAGAAATAGATAAAAGATACAATAAAGAAGATTAACAAAGCAAAAAATTTGTTCTCTGAGGAGATTAACTTCTGGAAAGACTAAACAAGGAAATAAGAAAAGGAGAGAGAAAAGGCACGGAGAATATCAGGAATGAATAAAGGAGAATATATAAAGACCAAAAAGATGATAGAAATATAAAATGAAAAACCTTTTGCCAATAAGTTTGAAAATATTTATTAAATGGAAAAATTCCTAAAAAACTATAACTTAACAAAACTGACTAAAAAAGAAATAGAAAACCTGCATAACCAGCAGTAAAAATCTTCCCACAAAATTAGTCCTAGGCTTAGAGAGGTTTATTTGTGAGTTCTCCAATTATAACCAGTTTATTAAAGAAGTAGGATTCATGGGATGTAATCAAGAGAGTTATTTCATCTTTGTCTCTTACCATCTCTTTAATAAAAATTTACTCAGTGAAGGTAATACCTCCCCTGACATTGGTTGAAAACTCAGGCAAGCCCCTTGGCTTTTATGGTAATTATTGAGGTTTTTTTGTTTTTTGTTTTTTTTTTAACTATATTTACTTTTACAAACTCAGACTCAAGTTAGTAATTAAAATGTCCAGTCCAATGTAGCAATCTAGGCTTTCATTATAAATAGTAAGGTTTTTCCTACACTCCACCAGCTTTCCCCCTGTTATTACTTGTTTGGGGTGAAGGAAATAGAGTCAGCTTCTTCCTTTTTTCTCTCTTTCACCTTCTCAATCACCTCTTCCCTATATCAATCAGGATCCAATCAGGAGACAGAAAACAGACAGTATTTGAACAGAGAACAGCCAATGTACAGAATTAACTAAGTATAAAATTATTAGCTAGGTAACAGAAGAGGTAAGAAGAGAACTCTAACCTATCATAACTATAACATCCACCACCCCTAGGACTAAGGCAATAAAAGGAAGAGGTTAGAATTCTTAGAACTTAAAAGCTTAGACAAGGGACCCTGCAGAGACGAAACTGTGACTCCTGAGGAGGAGGTGATGCTTGGCTGGTGCTGGTATCTTTGAGCTCATAGGAGGAACCCCATAGGGCTGAGATGCAGACACCTGAGGAGGGGGCCACCTGCCAGCTAGTATCAGTGTCTCTGAGCCAGGAGAAGGGGGCCTGTGAGACTGGGATCTAGACTCTGAAGAGAGGTGCTGGCAGGCATATCTCAGGATGAAAGAGGTGGAGGCAGTGAGTCGTGTCCTGCAAGTCTCGTAGAAACTGCAAACTGGATCAGCTGCTGCTGTGGAAGGAACTACCCCTGATGGGGTGAAGAAGCCATGCTGGGGTAACAGTCACAGGAACCATGAGCAGACAGGATATATAGGAAGCAAACAGGAAGGAACACATCCCTCCTCCTCCAGCCCTCTGGCCTCCCTAGCACCTTCATTGGCTCAGACTAACAGAACAGCTGGCAAAGCAGAAATGTGGTTTGCAGATTCTGGCCCCAGCATCACAAAGCAGAGAATAAAATGATGGGCTTAGAGCTGAAAGGCAAGCCTGAGAGATGGGGAAGGAAGGGGAGCAGAAACTCCTGACTTAATTGGTACTGCTATTTGAAGGCTTTGTTCTCTCTGGACCTACTAGGTATTTGAAGCTGAGTCTTTCTCTCATGGAGTGCCTTCATGTGTACTTTGGAGAACCTATCTTTTTTAACCCATCACTGCTGATTTCCTTTCATCTGAATGAATGCACTGTATTCTGGAAGTTGCTTATTCTCCACTCCTTAGTGTCAAGGAAAGCAGCATCTATACCTCCAGCTTCCCCTGCAATGAAACCTGTTCACCTATCCAACTTGACTCAATTTAAGAGGACCTAAAATTGCCCCATGCCAGCTCTTTGTTCACAAGGTTCTATATCTGGCCCAAGGAAAGACCCATGCATTCTTTGCCCAGGCAAATATGGAGAATACAAGCTGATTCAAGCCCAGTAGTAACTTTCTGTCACTCCACCCACTTAAGCAGCTAGCCAGTCTCTTTCTTGCCTTCTATATTCCAGATGGGAGCCAGATACAAGTCTACTTGGCTTGCCTAGCTGCAAAGGACACGTATACAGTTGCCTAGCTGCAAAGGACACGTATACAGAGGAACAATTGAATCCTTTCTCAGTTTGCACCAAGTCATACCAGTAAGTTTTCCCAAAGAAATCCTCTTGAAAATCTCCATTAAACTCCACTCTCTCAAGCCATTTATATGCTTGAGAGGATGAGGAGCTGTTAGTAGTAAGGAACTGATTCTTGGATATTTCCTTTGAAAAGTTTCCTTTGTCTAGCATCTCGCTTTGGAATTTTATATCTATTGAAACTTGGTAATTCAAGTGAAACTCATTTTAACATCCTCTTACACTTAAACTCTTCCAATTCATTCTATGAGATTAGTATAATGTTGATCCTAAAATTAAATAAAATAGTACAAGAAAGGAAAATTACAGGTCAATCTCATTGATAGACAAATTTGCAAAAATTCTAGACAAACTATTATCATATGAATCCTGCAGGGTCTAAAAAAGATGATCCATCATACTAAGGTGGGTTTGCCCTGCTAAATAACAAGATTGGCAAATTTATGTAAATAAGACAATGTGGTATTGAAACAGGGATAGGCAAATAGATCAAAGGAAAGAACAGTGATCCCAGAAATGGATCCATGAATATATGAAGATGGATCCACCGGCACTGCAGATCAATGGGGGTAAAATGAACTCTTACATATATACTATGGGAATAAGAGTTTATTCATATAGAAAAAAATTATTTTGGGTTCTTCTTTCATACCATGTATGGATTTAAGCCCAGGTGAAATAAAATATGAAAGGAAAACTTTAATATTTTTATATGTCAATGTAGAAGAATATTTTTATGACCTTGAGGAAAAGAAGTATTTTCTAAACAAGACCCAGAGAATATAAACCAAAAAGGAAAAGATTTACAAATTAGAGAAATTAATTAACGAACTCTTCTATTTATCAAAAGAGACTTGTCTTCTATTTATCATAAAGAGAGTGAAAAAACAAGCCAAAATTTGAGAGGGCATATTTGCCATAGAAATAATTGGCAAAAACTTAGTATCCAGAATCCACTAAGAACCCCTAAAAATAGTAAGAAATACACAAACAACTCAACAGAAGATGGGCAACTGGAATGAACAGGCTTTTCACAGAAGAGGAAACATGAATGGGCAATTAATATATAAAATATAGCTTAGTTTCATTAGTAATCAAGGAAAAGCAAAATGAAATCACAATGAGATATTTACACCCACCAGATTGGTACAAATTTAAAGCCTGAGAATACTAAGTGTTGCCAAGGCTGTAGTTCAATGGTGACCCCTAAACACTATTCATAGGTGATACACTCACTTTGGAAAACAAATTGGCATTATCTAATATAGTTGAGACTGTACATATCCTATGGCTTCTAGAAATATGCCTGTGAAAAGCTCTTGCACATGAGCATCAGGTTAACACGTTCGAGGCCAGCACTATTTGTATTAACAAAAGATTGAGCACAACCCACATGTTTACTGACAAGAGAATGGATAAATCAAGTGTGATATATTCATAAAATGGCTATAGTTGTGAAAATGGATCAACTACATAACTGAATCACAGAAACAGAATGTTGAGAGGAAAAGAACACATGAAATATGATATTCTAAGTAAACTTGGCAAACAAAGCAAAAAAGCAATATGTTGTTTAGAGATGCCTATGTATGTGGTAAAGCTATAGACCACAGGAAAGAGATGATAAAACTAAACTTCACAGTAATGGTTATCTGTCAAGGAGGGGCCACAGGGCTATGACTGGCAAGGGTATACAGGTAGTGTTGCCTTATAGATAAATACAGGAAGCCCAGTCAAGTTTGAAGCTAAACAATGAAAACTTTGAAGTATAAGTATGTCTCAAATATTGCATGGGACATAGTTCATACTTATACTAAAAATTACTGATCCACCTTTCACAAAGTCTGGAAGTGTGAGGTGTCATGCAATGTGAGATCCACTTTAAGTAAAAAATCCACTTTAAAAGATTTTTAGCCATCAAAAGGACCTCCGACTCCCCAGTTCACACCCTGCAGAGAAAACATCAGAAAAGAGAACACAAAGAACATCCAAATTAAATAATGTTAGTTGCAAATCATTTGCCCAGTCCCATGGGAAAGAACTTACTGGAGGGAGAAAAGCCTTCCAGAAAACTTAATTGATAAAGACTCACTACCTAAAGACTCTTCTTGAAATAAGTGCATAAGCGAAAGGTAATGACTCTGCAAAGAATACTAAAGATCCTGAAACAAGAATAGGACATTGAAGCATAGCACAAATGGCAAGGAGGTGGGGGGTGGGGGGCTTCTCGGAATACAGAGAATAGATTCAGACCAGATCTGCCATTATGTGAGCCCCAGGAGAGAGTGAGCTGATCTGCTTTGCTCACTGCTGTAATCCCAGTGCTTAGCCTATTGACTGGAGTAGCATTGTTCTCAATAAATGTTTCTGGGTGGAATGCATGAATAAGTAATGAATGCAAGAAGCAGCAAAGGGAGCATTAAAAGTTAATTATCAAATCATTAGAAGGGAGAATAAAAAACCGACATCAGAAGCTGCTGATTGTCATACATTTCATTGTATATAAATATATAACCTATTCATTGTTTACAGTACAAAGTGTGGGTTCATAGAGTCCTTAATTAAAAGACCCCCTGGGGGAAACCCAGATATTTATTCCAGTCAAGAATCTGGTGCCCAGAGTCGGCAGAACCAAGGAAAGTGTCCCTCTGAGAACACCCCTTCAACTCTGCCTGCTTCTGCCTGGGTTTGCTTAGTTGCCCTACCACTGCTGTACATGTTTTCAGTTCCTTCTGGCAGTCCTCAAGGGATGCTGGCCAGACTGCTGACACTTTTCCTTTTAACTTGAGGTACAAATAGGCTGGGCTTCTCCATCAATTTTTGCATTTAATCACTCACTCAGCAAACCTGTGCCAGGTATTGCGCTAAGTCCTGGAGCTTTAGAGGTAACTTTAAATGAGCATTTACTAAGTGTTGGGCACAGTGTTAAGCCCATGACATATATTCTCTAATCTGTAGCCCTGAGCAGTAGGTACTATTATTATCCCAGTTTACAGATGAGGAAACTCAGACATAGGTGAATAAGGCATGATCAGTGGCTTCCAGCAGGGAGTCAGACATTGCAATATACTCTTCTGAGGTTTTTCCAAAGTACATGAGTTCATAGTATATGTGTGACCTGAGATGTCATCTCTGGCCACCTGTATTCATTCTCTATTGCTAACCAACCCACTTAGCTGCTTAAAACACCCACATTTATTATCTCAGTTTCTGTGAGTCAGAAGTCCAGGCATGGCTTAGCTGGTGCCTCTGCTTCAGGGTCTTGCCTGAAAGCTGCAGTCAAGGTGTTGGCCAGAGCTGTGGTCCCATCTGAAGACTGGACTGGGGAAGACTTCCAAGCTCACATGCTGTTGACAACATTCAGCTACTGCAGGCTGTCAGGATGAGGGTCTCACTTTCTTGTTGACTGTTGGCTGTCCTCAATACCTTGCCATATGGGCCTCTCCATGGAGCAGCTCACCACATGGGGGCCTGCTTCTTCAAAGCCAGCCAAGGAGAGAGTCTCCTAGCAAGACAGGCATTATAATCTTAGGTAACATAATTCAGAAGTGACATCCTACCACCTTTGCCACACTCAAGGGGAAAGGGTTGTGGGAGGGTATGAATACAGGAGACCAATATGGGAGCCTCCTGGCATCTGTCCACCACACCACCCTTTGTTCTTCCCTATTTGCCCAGATTAGCTGGCCCTCCTATCTTCCTCAGACCATCAAGACTGCCAAATAAATCTGTGCATTCACCGAGACTGCAATGCCAATGGGGTCTCTCCACCCCCCCACAGTTGTGCAGTATACAACCTACGTTACCATACACAGCCACCCTGCCCATCTCCATTATAGTGTTTATAACACTGCGTTGTAATTATCTGTTTACTTTTCTTTCTCCTTACTATTCTGGAAGCGCCTTGAACTCAGAGACTGAAATGTTCATTTTAGTAGCCTCAGCATAGCAGGTATCAAATAAACATTTTCCAAATAAATGGAAGAACAGATTGTAGTAAAACTAGCTCATTTGGGCCAGCCAAGAGGAAGCATGGGGAAGACTTTACTAGAAGGCACGTATGTGCTCTTCCTTGTCACTCAGGTCTAGCTGGACACAGGACTTCCTTAAAGAGACTTCAGGGATAATTTTTAACCAGTACAACAATAGTCTGGGCTTATTGAACTTTGGTTTCCCCTTGAATAATATTCATGGAGACTTTGAAAAACACCCTGCTTATTCAATCCAGTAGAATTCAGTGTCTTTTCATCCTGAGGGAGTAGCAGGAGGTCACAAATGGGATGTTCCCTATATCCCTAGAACTGGCAACTAGGGCCTAGAGCAGAGAAAGGGTGTTAGGTTCCCTGTAGTCAAAGTTGGGCAGCATCTACCTCTGGGGGAGTGCTTCCCTTCAGGGCTGGCACCATCTCTGCAGGGCCAGTGCCACAAGCTCCTCCCCACCGCAAGTCTTCTCCCACTCCAAGACCCCCAGACAGCTTTGAATCGAATTGAAGATGAAAGTAGGCAGAACTAAGTTTAAAAAAAAAATTTTTTTTAAGGTTTATTTATTTATTCTGCACCCCCCATTGTTTTTGCATTTGCTGTCTGCTCTCTGTGTCCATTCGTTGTGTGTTCTTCCGTGTCTGCTTGTCTTCTCTTTAGGCGGCACCGGGAACCAATCCTGGGACCTTCAGGGGTGGGAGAGAGGTGCTCAATCCCTTGCGCCACCTCAGCTCCCTGGTCTGTTGCTTCTCTTATTGTCTCTCCCCGGTGTGTCTTTTTGTTGCAACATCTTGCTGCACCAGGTCTCCATGCAGGACAGCACTCCTGCACAGGCCAGCACTCCTGCACGGGCCAGCTCTCCTGCATGGGCCAGCACTCCACATGGGCCAGCTTGCCTTTACCAGGAGGCCTGGGAATTGAACCCTGGACCTCTTACATGGTAGATGGGAACCCAATCGCTTGAATCATATCTGCTTCCCAGAACTAAGTCTTAACAACCAAACCCTGGGTGTTTTGCTGCCTTGAAGTGACTGCAAAGGAATAGAGCTCATCAAGGAGACTTACTACTTGGTAGAACAGAGGCTCAGCAGAGCAAGGGTGGCAGTCACTGGGGGAAATGAGATCAAACCGTTTCACATTTCTACCTCAGAGTAGGGACCTCTCAAACTGGTTACACATTTTAAGATCATTATCAAGTCTCTTTTCGGGTTGTTCTTCTCCATATAAAATCATTTCTGTTTCTTAGAGTTTCCTTATGTTTGCCATGTTATAGGCCTTAAGTCATCCTCGGAGATTCTTCTGAGGAATGATAAATAGTAAAGACTGAAACTATGTATCTTAGGTTCTGACAG
>JAQZBX010039368.1:0-23057 GCA_029593785.1 Cabassous unicinctus
CCTGGAAAAGACCCCATTATCCTGTTAGGTGAGAATACTAAGTGAAAACATCTCAGAACTCCAGACTGTGGTCTGTATTGAGAAAGTTTCCACTTCTCCCTTCCTCCCCATCTCCTCTGACCAGCAATTTGACATGTAGGGATTTGGTCTACAAATGGAATTGAGCGTGTGGACACGGCTGTATACCCAAGGATGTTTATGGCAGAGTTACTTGCAATAGGAAAAATCTGGAAATAGTCTAAATGCCCATCAAAAAGAACTGGTTAAATAAATTATGGCACATTATAGAATTCTATATGTCTGTTTCTAACAAAGAGGCAAATAAGTTTTGAAGAAATATCTAAAGACCTAGTCTTGTAGACGTGTATGTGCATAGAATAACTCTAGAAAGATATACAAAAAAGAGGCATTGGTTTTCTCTGAGGAATGTTGTGAGGGGTTGGTAGTGCATCATGTCCTTTTTGTGTGTATGTGGAAAGGCAAGCTTTATTTCAAAGTAACCTGGGAAGAGCAGTCAGAGGAAGGGACCACAACCACAAACTGGTAGAAGGGAGCACACAGTTACAGGTCTAATTGTCAAGGTGTCAGTTGGAAATCTCACCAGTTTCTACTGATTGCCCAACACCTACTCAGTTTCCTTTTCAGGTAAACACTAAAAAGGTAGGCTTGAAAGTGACTGTGATATCTTTGTTAAACATGTTCCAATTTCAGGAAAGAGAACACTATTGATTGATATGCTAAATTATTAAAATAAATATTTGCATTGAGAATACAGTTCACGTAGCAGCTTTCTTCACATTTTCACATTTAAAAAAGAGTCACAGAGGTTTCATTTATGTTTGAAGCAGAGTTGGTAAAGATCCTCTCTCCATTTCATAGGAGATGGATTATATTCAATTACACCTCAAAACAGGCAGCTGGAAGATTATTTCATTGCTTTTGAAGTGCTCCTTTGGTTAACATCTGCGATGGTAGCCAAATAAATGAGATTTCAGTTTAACACATGCTGGTACTGGATGCACTCCTTCGCCGGCCCTTGTTCTGATACTCACAACTGGTCATTCTCCTCCAGGAGCCGCTGGTCTCTTGATTGACTTGATTGACTTCCTCCCTGCCCCACAGCCCGTCTGGTATAAAAGCCAGCGACACACCGGGGCTTGGTCAAAACTCCGCCTCAGGCACCACGGACAACTGCGTGTCTCTCCATCATGTACTTCTTTTATTCAGATTTTATATCCCTCAAAACTCTTGTAAGTTTCTCATTAAAGGTTTGTACCTGCTTTATTAGGTTGATTTTTAAGTTCCTAAGACTTTTTGAAAGTATAGTGTGCATAATCTATTTTTCCCTTTTATCTTTTCTTTTTTTATGCTGCAAACATTTTAATGATTATTATTGAGCATATATTTTGGAAATTTTTTACTTCAAATTGCAACAAGTTAAATAAATGTTTATAATATACAAAGAAAATACAACCAAAAGTAAAACTTGCTTTTAGTGTGTTTTGCACCTAGACCAGTGGTTCTTTTTTTAATATATCTGTATTGTTGATCTTTATAGTACAGCATTAAGGAAATAAAAATATGCTTCCACCTCAAAAACATAAAAAGGTTGTGCATGATTATATGCCAAATAAGAGAGAATGCTAGAATATTCTGATAGTGCAGGCATAATTATAAAGGAAAAGAGAAAGCTTGAGATACTCAAACTTTGTTTTAAGGAAGCAGAATTTTTAACCAAGTAGCTTAAAAGCCAGCAAAACAGGGACCAGAGATGGCAACTGCAGTGTATGGAGTTTGAAATGACAAACTTTACACAAACACTGTCAGAAATTTACCAGTGACCACTGAAGAGCTGAGAAGCTGCTTTTTGCAAGAGTCAAGTAGGACCACCTCTTTCAGTCACCAGCCTTGGTGGCAGCACAGGGTCTTCTGTGCTATATACTTGCTGGCTGGATAGCTAAAGGATTTGTTTTGTCATTAGCAGCTAATGACGTTATTCCACATGTTCTTAAAGCCTTTGAAGGTGGAAAAAAGGCAAGTGTCATCAGCGTGGAGGGTCATAGACCTCTCTGCATACTAACGCAAGAGTCTTCACTAGTATTTAAAATGTCTCTGATGCGCTTCAAAGCTCAATTGAGATGAAAGCTGTTCTCCTGTTCTCCACTGTAGCAGCTAGCAGGCACTCTCTCATGATCTCCTCTGGAGACTACTCAGGCAACTTAAGGTAATGCACAAGTATTCACTGACAGATAGCTTACATCAGTAGCATCAACCTTGCTTAAAACCTTGAGCCTGGGATGCAGGTTAGCCAATCCACCTGGGAGTAGGGTTGAACAACCAGTGGTAAACTTCAGGAATGCTTTTCTTTTGTCTGAATATATGCCATGCAAACCCCTCACAAACCTCAGGAAACCAGGGCTGTCACGTGAATAGCCCAGTTTAGGTTCAGTGAAATTGATAATATCCTCAGCTGCCCAGGAGAGTGATTGATTTCCACAAAGAATCATTTAGACTTCTTCATGGCTGAGGGAACTTAATTTCTCCATCGGAAAAACTTTATTAAAGCCATCTCTAAAGGCTTCGATCTGTTTCTGAATACATGTATGCATCAAATCCACTTATTCTTCTGCATTATCCATTGTTATTGTCTCATCTTCATCACGTGGCTTGAGATCCACAACTGTAAAACCAAATATTCTTGAGGAAGAGCAGAACTAGAAATTTAAACCTAAGTCCTGTATGCTAAATGGAGGCCCAGAACCTGATGGAATTCTTAAGTACCAGTTCCTGTAATTTTGTGTTCTTTATCTTTTCTTCTTGATATACTGGTATATAAGAATGTTATTGTATAAATTTGGTTGCTTTTGAATGCGGCACTTTTGCTGAACCCTGTCCTGAGTTCTAATGCATTGTATTAGGTTTACTTGTATAGAGTGTCTTGAATTTTCTCTGTAGCCAATCATATTGTCTGTAAATGACAACTTAATCTCTTCTTGTTCAATCATTCTTTCTTGCATATTTGTTTCTTCATCATTTTTAGTTGGATTAATCACATGTTCTATATTTCCTCATGTTTTCCCTTTGCTGTCTTGGAAATAGTTATCTCTAAGTTTTTAACATGCATACTTAACCATATAATTTCTAGTAAAAGCTCAAGTTATTCTGCCTGAAACAATAGGGCAACATGGTAAGTGTCCCTGGGGATTCAGAGGCAGCAGCAGAAGGAAGGGAGCCTCAATGAGAGAGCTGGGTCTCAAAGAGTAGAATTTTTGGCTTAGTCTAGGTGAGAAAGGGGGTATTGCAAGTTCCTAAACAGTGTTTGGGAGATCAATACCTCAGTTCTTTAGGGAAAATGTTGCTGAGAAGGGAAAAGGGCAATGAGCAAGCTCAGCTGGGCATATGGAAAGAAGCCAGGAAACCAAAATACAGCCACTGAGATAAGACTCACCTCAAATTCCCTTTCCTCCAACTCTTCCAGCACACTAAAATTCCCTTTTACTGATTTCCTAGTTTACTCAGTGTTACACAGCTAAACCCTTAATTGACTTCTCCTTGTCTTAAATGTTAGATTTTCTCAGTAGCTTTTTGAGGGCAGGGACCCTGTCGTCCTGAACTTCTGTATTGTTCCTTCTGTGGAATCAGAAAGGGTATATCTTTCCCTTGAGAAGTGTCAAATAAAATTTTATATAAATCATTTCTTATTTAGCCCTGAGTAGCAGCCACAGTTTTGTTATGTGTATACAGGTTTGCAAAGGAAGCAGTCACCTTGGGCTAAAATCTCTTTGTGTATTCAGGCACCGTGCTTTAAATTTCCTTTCTCTGTGCTGATAAGAATGTTGAAGGTTGAAGAGAGTTTTTGGCTTAGTGAGTTAAACCCAGAATCATGTTAATTGATTAATTAGGCTGAGGAGAAGGTCTTAGGTAAGATTAAATTTGACCAGGCTTTGTCCCTTATCATAAGTTGGAGACTTTCTCTCTTGTGTTTTCCTGATATTTATCACAAAGAAATAGACTCTTGTGGTCAAATTGTTGTACTATAGCTACGGGGCTTGAATTAACTATTGGGAATGCAGCTTCTTAGTCCCAAGGCTTATATTAAATTGAAAAGTTTGTAGAACGTGTTATAGAGATTTACTTGAAATAATAAAATGTTTATTAAAAGGTGTAGTGTGATTTAGTGAAAGATTGCTGCTATATTTCACTTAAACTCCACGTCCTATCACACTAGTTTTTTTCTTCTTTCCTTTCTTTGCCTCCTAATATATAAATATATTCCATAAAACCCTGGGAGGAGAGAGAGAGATCAGTTCTACTTGCTCTTCTCCCCTGCAGCTGCTGGTATTGGAATAAAGATGCCCCTGGCTGTTTCTGATCAAATTCAACTCAAAACTTTGTTTCTTCCATATCCTCAAGTTAGGCACATGGCAGGTGTTGAATTCATGCCTGCTGATTGACTGAATTGAAATCGATTAACTCTCTTTAATAAGGAAACTGGAGACCTGCAGGCATTTTCCTCTAGTGTTTTACATGAGAATGTGTCTGCTCCCAAAATTTGGAGTGATTATCTCTGCTAGACACAAACTCTGAGGCATGTGGTGAAGACACAATTCTTGCTCCCAAAAGTAGAGCAGGTAAGGTTCCATGGTTCTAATTATGCTCTCTTTTCTGAGTTTAAATTAAAATTAATTAACACAAGTAGTGAAAAAGCATTGAAGTATTGCTTTAATGGTTATTCTTAGCCTGAGGTTTTAGCCAATGTTCTTATAAAGTAGAATGTCACTGAAATAGAGGCTGCTGCCACCTCAGCTCTTTGGGTTCTTGTTTGTTTCCTTAGGGGTGACATTTGGTATGGCCCAGAGTCACAGCTGACAGCAGGATCCTGCAGGGCAGCAGGGTATTGTCTGACTTGTTTTGTCCAAAAGCTATTCTATCCCCTCTGAAGACTGACAGCAAACAGACTTTTAGCTGCATAACAAGTGGAGGGGGTGGGTGACAGACTGACATTCTTCAGAATTTCTAAAGTACCCAAGCAAGCTGCTGCACCTTGGGCCCTGCTCAACCCACAATAAAACATTTAGGAAAACTACAAGAGCCCCGATCCCTGACCAAATGAAAGGAAAGCTTGATTTTAGGACTGGCAGGCAGTTTAAAATTATCCCCAAAGAAGGGCTTTTGTGAATTAAGCGTGTATACAGCAGCAGCTGATGTCTATTACTGAATGTAAATGTGAAGAAATTTATTTGTTTCTATTTAGAAAACACTTTCTCTTTAGATTTTAAAAATTAAGACTGGGAAATAAAAAGAAATACTTAACTGTTTCAAGGGCTAAATTGTTTCAGAGGGTTAGTTTGCAAAACCGAGGGAGGAGGGGTAATTTATTGTTTGGATGGGATTAAATAGAATTTCTTTGAAATTGGTGAGATATAAAGTACTTGAGATCATATATATGTACATGTATGTACTTATATATGTGTGATGGTAAAATTTCATTTGTGAACTTGACTAGGTTATGGTGTCCAGTTGTTCGATCACCATCTGGCCTGATTGTTACTCGGAGGGTATTTCATGGATAGATTTGCATCTATAGTCAGTTGATTGCATCTATGGCTGACTGCATCTAAAATCAACAAAGGAGATTGGTTTCAGCTATAAAGGGGGTCTCCTGGTCTAATCAATTGGAGGTCTTAAAGCCAGACTGAGGATTTCACCGTCAGAAAGAATTCCTGCCTCTACTTCAGCCAGCCAGCTTCTCCTGGGGAATTCAACTTCACCTTCATTAGAATTTCCAATTTGCAATCTGCCCTACAGAATTTGAACTTACCAGTGGTTGTGTGAGCCAATTCCTATAATAAGCCATGCTCTATTATTCCTATAATATTTGCCTATATATTCTGTCAGTTCTGTTTCCCTGGAGAACGCTGAGTAACACAACATGAAATCACATATATAGACAGATATCTGGTTTTGATGGAGAAGGGCACCAGGCCAAGAGAGTGTGTACTGGTTAGGGAAGAAGGAGTGGCTGGTGATAATATCACCTGTTTTACCACACTGTCGATTGGGAGTACTGACTATCAGCAGGAAAGTGACTAGCCTGTTTCTCTTTTCCATTTCCTTGATGTTCTTTGTGAATGCTGGGTGGAGAGACATTCTGCAGTAAGATGGTCCTGAGGGTCAGGCTCTTGGCCTTCTCATGAAAGAATGGAGGAGCCCCAGGGAACGTCAGCACTTGAAAGAAAGGGGAAATTATTGGTAATGTCATGTACCCAGCAGAACTTTTTCAGAGGTGATGGATGTTTTCAGTTTTGTTTTTGTAAAAAGGAATTATTAAAACAATGTAGGGGAGAGAAAGAAAAAAATAGTAATCTCTTTTAAAAGCCTCATCACCCAGATAAAAGCACTGTTTGTCAATTGGAAAGATGGGAGATATTGCAGTATGTTTACTTATTGGGATTAATCTAGTAGACAGGGAAAAATTGATGATGTGGGAAAGAGTGGGACAGTCGTTGGTGCTTTACCCTTGAGAAGGGGGGAGACAATGGGATGTAATATACAGCTGGAGGAGCTGGCCTTAGATAGGAGAATGGACAGTTCATCTAGAGTGAACAAAGGTATACTAGTCAGGGTAATGCATATTAGATGCTATAAAATCATCAACTAATCTTAGTAGGTTTAAATAATATTCTGTTTCTCTCTCATGCCATAATCCAATGCAGCTTGGGAGGCTGTCTTGGGTAGTGTGGCAATTTGATATTATTTATGAATTCCAAAAAGAGATATAGATTATGTTTCTAAACTGTTCTGTTCCTCTGGGTACGATACCCTTTGATTGATTTAAATCCAAAGGTTTTAAGTTTACTTAATTAAATCAATTCAGGGCCATTGATTCGACCACGTCAGTAGAGCATGGCTCAGGGTTGAGTCCCTTCCCCGCCTTGGGCTATATAAACAGACACTCAAGAAGACACATGGGAGAAGAGGAGAGAACTTGGTCATTTCGGTCCTGCGATGTGACAGAAAGGAGAGGCTCAAACAGCTAAAGCCCCGGGGAGAGCTGAGCCATTTGCCTGATAGTTTGCAGCTGAAGAGACCAGAGGCCTGAGCAGCTGAGAAGGCCCAGAAAGAAACACACCCTTCAGCCTACAGCTGAGATTGGAAGAAGCTTAAGGCCCACAGAGCCTTCAGAGGAAGAGGAAGGCTGAACCCTCACAGAGGGCAGCAACCATCTTGCTTCGACACACGGCAACAGACTTTGGTGAGAAAATATCTCTTATGGCACCTTGTGTTGGATTCTTTAGGGCCTTGTAACTGTGAGCTTTTACCCCCAAATACCCTTTATAAAAGCCAACAGATTTCTGGTACTTTGCATCAGCTCCCCTTTTGGCTGACTAATACAAGGCAGCAACTCTCTAAGCAGTGACCCCGAACTGAGGATCCTTCGGTGGTATGGTTCTACCTTACTGGAATTCTTTACTTCCAGCTGTGCAGATGGCTTAGAAAGAGCAGCCAAGAATCTCAAGGGAGATTTAAAAAGTCAGGTCTAGAAATGACTTATATTGCTTTTACCCACATTTGTTTTCTACTATTAATCCCTATGCCCTAACCTGATGACAAGGAAGCTGGAAAATGCAATCTTCCTGTGTTCTCAAGAAAGAAAGAAAGAGAATTGGTAGCTTCTAGCCACAGGAGGGAAAGCAGAACATATGGATTCAAATGATCTCTCCTTAGTAGATGTAGCTGTTGGAACATGTAGGAATTTTCTTAATTTCTCAGTGAAATAGGAGGTAAGGGAGGAAATAGCGACTGGTGTAAAATAGTTCTCTAGAAGAGTGGAGCATTAATGGCTTGGGGACATGTAGAATATCACTGAGGGAACTACAGTTAATAGTTTGTAGTTGCTTTGTGACTGTTATTGGTCAGTGAGGCAGTGAAGAAGATGAACTGGAAATGAAGCCCACCAGACACATACACTTCTGTCTGTCACTGTGTCTGACACTCATGACCTCTGAAAGTAATGGCCACCTGCTTAATTTCTGTCTCCTAAATATCACACAAGTTCTTTTCTTATGGCCAGTTCCAAGCCAAAGCCCTACAGGAAAAGGGATTCTGTGAGATATAATTCCCAGGTGTGGTAGATTGAATCGGGTCCTGCATAAAGACATGTTCACGTTAACCCCAGGTCCTGTGGGTATGAATCATTTATAAATAGGATCATC
Source organism: Cabassous unicinctus (assembly GCA_029593785.1). NCBI lineage: Eukaryota > Metazoa > Chordata > Mammalia > Cingulata > Chlamyphoridae > Cabassous > Cabassous unicinctus. Next base: position 8,217 of record JAQZBX010039368.1, read on the forward strand.
AAATATCCTATTTGGATGAGGCCAAATTGAATCAGGGTCTTAATCAGAGAGATAATTTTATATTATATCATAAAATATAATAACAGGGAAAGATGTGGAAATGCATCTACAATTCAGGGACCCCAAGGATTGCCATCAAGCCAGCACCAGAATGCTACAGGCTCTGAGTATGGTAGATTGGATTATGTATCCTAGGAAAAAAACAGGTTCATGATCTTAACTTCATTCCTGTGATTGTGAACCCAATGGAAATTGGATGGAAATGTTATTTTTAGTTAAGGTTTAGCCCAAATGAATGAGGGTAAGCCTTAATCTGGATTATTGGAGTTCTTTGTAAGCAGAAGAAATGTAGACACAGTAGGACAGAAAGTCACAAGGAGAAGCCAGAAGCAAAATTCAAAGGAACCCAGAAGAGAAAGGAGAGGGCATTGTCATGTGACAGAAAAGCCAAGGAGTCCAAGGATTACTGGCCAGCCTAAATGCTACAATCTGGGGAAGAAGCAAGCCTTTTAGTGAATGCCTTGATTTGGACTTTTGGGCTTTGAAACCGTAAGCCAATAAATCCCCATTGTTTAAGACAACGCATTGTGTAGTATTGTCCCAGTAGCCTGGAAACCAAGACAGGGAGAAAACATGACATGTGGGTGCCTTGATATTGGATTTCTAGCCTTCAAACTGTGAGCCTATAAATTCTGGTTGTTTAAGACAACCAGTCTGTGTAAATGTCATAGTAGTTCTGTCGAACAAAGACACCAGCCTTAGTCAAGATGACAGCAAAGCTGGATTTATTTTTCTCTGAAGCACCTATCTATCACTGCCTGAAATACTATTAATTTACTTACTTTATTTGATTTTTATTTCCCTGTTATTATAAAATATAAACTCCATGAAGATACTGACTTTGTTTTTGTTCTTTGCTGTTATCACCAGCATCTAGAACAACATCTGACATAGAAAGTATTTGTTGATTGAATGGGCAAATTTCTTTGGATAGCTTTCTAGATGTCTTTCTATATATGTATACACACACAACCACACTCACATAGATATAGAAAAATAATTTTATATCTAAAGTTCTGTTACCATCTTTATTTTTTCAATTATCACAAAGTGATGGACATCTCTCAGTAACAATAACAATAGATTATCATAACATTTCAAAATGGCTGTAAAGAATTACTTCATGTCTATCAAAACACAATTAATTATATCAATGTCATTAAATTTTCCCTGAACAATTGGTGGACAATGTGCCAGCCTGGCTCTAGGTTGGTAAGGCAGGCTTTTTAGAAACCATAAAAGGGTCTAGATTGAATTCTTCAAAATAAAACAAACACAATATGACTGTTTCAATATAATCATCTTAAACTCATTAATCTATGCAAATATAGCTTGGGCTTTTCCCCAGCTATCTAGGGAGAGTGCTCTATTAAGGGTACTCTAGTCTAGGGGTTTGGGGAAATATGATATGGGATATACTCACCAGAAGCTCTTTATCAAATGCTAGACTAGGCAGAGAAGATAGGACAACTTGTACTTACTTAGTAATATGGGCTAAAGCCCATGAATCTTAAAACTTGGTGAGTTTAGCCTCCCAAAATTTCAGATTTCTCTTTGCCTTATCCCTTTGAACTTTCTCCATTCCTCCACTAATAGGAATGACAGGAATGGGACAATAAAAGATGATGCTTATGGTATAAGTGTTTTGGAGTAACCATTTGGGGCCTAACCATACACAGTCCTCTACTGGAGCTTAAGGCTGGAGGTTTAAATTGGGGAATTGATTATATAAATGAGCGCAAAGAAGAAATATACACAGTGACAGGAATTCAGGGCTGAGGAAGAGCAGATTTTCTTTGTTACTTATTAATATATCATGGATGGGGAAGATTGAATTAGGTGCCCAACAAAGACATGTTCTTAATCTTAATCCAAGTTCTGTAGGTATGAACACATTTGTTAATAGTACTTATTGAAGAGTTTTTTTTAGTTCATGTCTGGCCCAGCTGAGTCATTGTGGGTCTTAATCCATATTACTGGAAGTCTTTTAAAATGTCAGACAGCCACACAGAAGAGAGCTGGAAGCCAGTGGAAACCTGAAGAGCAGACACAAGGAGAACAATCACCATGCAACAGAAGGCAGAGATGCAAGTCAAGGAACCCCAAGGATGACAGCAAGCCATCACCGGAACACTACAATTCCAGGAGAGAGCACGGACTTGCCGATGCCTTGATTTTAGACCTCTAGCCTCTGTAACCATTAGATAGTAAATTCCCATTGTTTAAGTCAACCCATTGTGTGGCATTTGTCCTGGCTGCCTGGCATACTAAGACGATGTACATCCCTCAAAATCTAGGATTTACAAACTTGCATCAGAACCAACTGAATAGAGGGGGCATGAAGCTCAATACAAATGAATGCATTACGCCAATTTCAGAGGACAGTTTGTTCTTTGATTTAGAGAGTTTGTGTGCCTGTGATTGTATTAGGAAGGGAAAAATTGGTCTTGAAATACAGTTAGGAGGTGTCGGCAGCAGCAGCAGCAGAAACCTGGCCTGAGAGTCTAGTTATCAGCTACTAGTCAAGACCTGCTGTCATCCACACCTGGCAGAGTTGGATCCTGGTCAGCCAAATTGTGACGAACAGATTGCCACAGTGTGATGTGCCATAGGCCCATATCTGTGGCTACCATTCACTCAGTTTAGTGGTTCAGTCTCTGCCTATATGCTTTCTGTTGTCACAGATGGCTGCTGAGGCTGCAATTTGCAAATATTTCTCAGCAAATAATATATCATGTGGATAGCATTTATTCCCTAGATGGAAGCCATGGAGAGACCTTGTGAAGATCATCTTGTAATGACTTTACAGAACTGTTACTATGTGCATGTTCCTCATTCAATTGCCCTAGGGCTTTTTGGTTTTCCTTTCCCTAGTTATGCAAAGTATATTATAAAAAAATATAACTTTTATAAAAAAACATATGGTATGATCCCATTTGTACTAGGATTACCAAAATTAAAGAAAATACTGTATATTGGTATTTTCATAGAGAAAGGCATAGAATGAAACGTACCAGTAATGTTAGTGCTTTGAAGTAGGTTTGGAGAGCAAGTGTGAGATAGGAGAGGGATAATTAAGTAAATTTGAAAAATTGTTAATAGTTACAGAGAACACCTTAATTTTGTAAGCAAAAAAAGGAATTTCAAAAAATGTTTTTAAAATACATAATCACACAGGTTTTCAACCACTTGTGCTCAATGAAAAACTGAACTGAAAGGAGGGATTCTGAAAGAAGATGATGGAATCTTGTTACTAATATCACTACTTAGCCAGCAATGTCCAGGCATTCAGTCATTTATTCAACAAATATTAACCAGGCTACCACTATGTCCCAAATACTGTTCTAGCATTGTTCTAGATGCTGGTGATAAAGAGATAACAGGGCAAAAATCTCTGCCCTCTGCTGTTGGCAAGACATTAAACAAATAATATATGATGTCTGGTAGTTATAAGGGTCAATGAAGAAGGCTAATGCAGAGGACAGGATTAGGGGATAGGGATGGTAGTCGGAGTAGACTTTGCTGAGGAGGCAACACTTAAGTAGAGACATAAATCAATTAAGGGGGCAAGTCATGGAAAGACTGGGGAAGTAGCAAGACCAGGGTGTCTCAGGAGGAGTGAAGAAGGGAGAGGAGGTCAAGGAGGTAGTCAGGGACCAGATGACGCAGGTCTTGTTGGTTGATGGGAAGGACTTGTGATTTTATTCTGAATGTGATGGGGATCAGTAATTAGAGAGTTGTGAGAAGGGGAACAACACAACCTGATTTATGTTTTAAAAGGATGACCATGGATGAACATGGACTATTGGTGAGCAAAAGTAGAAGTCAGGGATCAAGTACACAAGAAAGAATCCAGGAGAGTGTTGACCTCTTTAACTTTGTGGCAGATACCCTCTGTTGTTTTGGTGTCTATTCTCATTTTTCTAGGGCTTAAGACAAATCCAAAGGGAACCCCCTTTAAGGCCATAGGAGTGAATTGAATTATAATGATACAGATCACCTATGAGCCTGAGCCATTTGATCATGTAATTTGTTCTTGCCTTCTGGATTAGCTCAAACCTGGTCCCAGATCTACCACTTCTATTGTATGATGGAATGTTGCTTTTTTTTCAGATAACATGAAATTCATAATGGGAAGTTCAGGTTGTGCAGTTAGCAGTGTCCAATACTCAGGCACTCAGTCCCTTTTGGGGCTTATTAGTGCTTCAGGAGCTCATTTTCAGTTGGTGAATAGTTCTCCTGCAGGTGCATGACCCTACTCTGGAATCCCAGGGATTTGTGCTGCCACTCTTCTATCGGGAATTGCTAGAGACCATGTAGCAACTTCATCCACCACAGAGAGTTCTAGTTCATTTTTACATGCTGAATCATATAACCTAAGAACAGAACCATTTATACCACAGCTTGGATCTGCTGCAGAGTTTTCTTTTAAATTGTATCCTACAAGAAATTGGTAGCCTTTAGTCTACCAATTAGTAAGTAGGATTAGGTTTCCAAAGTCCAGCATATATTGCCTCCAAAATTCAAAGAGCCCTCCTAAAAGCTATGGATTTTCTTAGTGGTAGATGGTATAAGGTACAATAATTTGCCTTTTACTTTAGAGATAATGCCCAAGGCCAATGAACCCCTGAAAGTTTCACTGATGTGGCAGTTCCCTGATTATTTGTGAGGGTTGTTGCCAAACTGCTGTTATGTGTATGTCTTACTAGAAAATTTCAGGTACTTGTTACTTTCTGCTCATCAACTCCAATTACCCTGATGTTTCCAGTGTAGTGAACCAACCTGATGTTCTGTAAACTGTAGGCCATCAGGATAGTCAAGGTTTTTAGGAACCATATTTTGATATTTTGGGGGTGAATGAGATTGTGGACTGCCATCCATAAGTTGAACTTCACATGTTCCTTGGATTAGGGTATGGACATCTTTGCAGGGGCTGGGGACATTATTCTACCTTTTATACTTAGTATAATTAATCCTAATCCTGGGACTTCCTTTTAGCAGCATCCCATGTATAATGACTCTTCTCCTCCTAACTAATACTATTTGTCTATCCACCAGGAAGACAGTCATCAACCTGATAACAATTAGATTAGTCAAGGCCACCTGTCTTCTTTCCTCTCAGCCACTGAGAGAGAAATGGAAGTTGGGCCAGCTGTTTAACTCCTTCCTCCCCAGACTGATTGCCCTTACTTTATAGGAACCAGAAAAACTGTGGGACTTAGTTACTGAAGGTGGCATTTAACATCTTTCTGTTTTATTACTTTTGTTATCTATGTATCTATTAACCTACCCCTCAGCTCTTCATCATCCAGCCAGCCAGCCAGCCAGTCAGCCATTCACATAAATTTTCTTCTGTAAATTGTTTAGGATGATGTACTATAGTTCAAATATTAAACACATTATCCATAAAACCAAGTAAAAACCATCTGTCAAGAATGCAGAGAAGATGAATAGGGAGATTGAAAAGGTCAGGACCTCCAACCTAGGAGGGACTGTGAAAGCTAAAAGTGGTAGCTTCCTAACTGTTGCTTCATAATTTGAAATCTACCTCCTGGAAGGGATGAAAGCAAAGCCATCCAAGAAAAAGATGTGCTCACCTCAGAATTCTGTGAGGAGCACATCCACTCCTCTTCTATATTCCTATGGACAAGGAGGACTCTTACCATTTGCAAAAGTATCCATCTTTCCAACCAGGAACCACTAGTTTGGGCTTCACATTCCCCTTTCCTTTCATCATCTCTCTTTTATTAACATCACTGTTCTCCAAATAAGAATAGATGTTGGTGAGATGAATAAATCCAACTGTATAGAAGCCTGTCCTCTGTTTTATTTTTGTTATTTTGCCAATTTTCTTTGGGAAATTATTTAATAAAAAGGAAATAATTACAAATTTAAATAAGCATTTTTGAAATAAAAAAACATTAATTTTAATTATGAAATATTTCAAACATACTGAGAAGTGGAAAAACTAATATACCCAAATGCCAAACCATTGCTATATTTATTTCAAGTTTTTCTTTTAATTTTATTACAGATAGGTCAAAAACCTAAACCCCATTTCCCTTCTTCCTCCTACTCTAGAAAGTTGTTTTTATCTTTCCCAAACATCTTCTTATATGCCTATTATATATGTATATTTTCATGAATACTATCCTTTTGTTACTTGTTTTCTGCATTTCACATCTTGTTTTTATTCTGTTCATGTTGATTCATGCAACTCTATTTTATTTTATTTTATGTTATTTTATTTTATTTTAATAGGTATATAGAATTCCAGTGTATACTTGATTTATCTGTTTTCTGGGTGATAGACATTAAGGTTTTTTCCAGTTTTTTTCATATTGTAAACAATAGCATAATGAACATAAAAAGACTATTTCTTTGTGAATATTTGTGAACACTTTCTAGTCATTGCATATTGAAATGTATACATGTCTTCAACTTTGCTAAATATTGTCCAACTCATCTTCAAAGGAGTTCAACCAGTTTACACTCTGACCTACAGCACAGAAGAGTTCCTGTTAAAGATCTGGCAAGTAATTTTTACCAAACCAGGAACAATGGTAAAAGAAGCCTGTGGCAGTTTGAGATTATTTATGAAATCCAAAAAAAGAGATTATGTTTGTAAACTGGTCAATTTCTCTGGGCGTGAGCCCCACTTGATTGTATTAAATTCAGCTGACTTATCTTTGATTAAATTAAGATTAGGGCTTTGATTTGACCACATCATTAGGACAACTCAGGGTTGAGTCCCTGCTCCATTGGTGGGCTATATAAGTGGACACTCAGTCTAGGAGAATACAGAAGAAGATACACAGAGGAATAGAAAGAGCTCCATAGACATGGAAAAGGAGAGAACTTGTCAGCTCTGATCCTGCGGCCCCGGGAAGGGAGAAGTGCCATTCACTTGATAGCTTACAGCTGACCTTGTGAAGAGAACAGAGCAGCAAGCCCAGAAAGAAACGATTCCTCCAGCCTACAGCTGAGATTGGAAGAAGCTGGGCCCATGGAGCCTTAAGAGCAAAGAGGAAGTCTGAACCCATGCAGATATCGTCAGTTATCTTGCTGCAACACGTGGCAACCGACATTTGGTGAGAAAGTACCTCTTATGGTACCTTGAGTTGGACTCTTTAGGGCTTTGTAACTGTAAGCTTCTACCCCAAATAAACACCCTTTATAAAACCCAACAGCTTTCCTGGTACTTTGCATCAGAACCCCTTTGGCTGACTAATACAAGGACAAATTTAACAAGGCACGTATTTAAGTAGCCACTCTTTGGGAATTCTCCTCTTTCAGGTATACCCACTTCTGAAGAGCCCCCAAACACTCTAAGCATGACTTTATAAAGTTATGTCTCCTAAATAATTCCTACTGTCCCACACATCAATCACTAAGTTTATTAGTCATTTCAATATTTTGCAATTCTAATGGATGCTAATTTGTATTCCATTTTGTCAGTTTTATTCATTTTAATAGCTGTATGGAATTTTCAATGAATATAATTTCTCTGATTATTAGTGAGGTCAATCATTATTTTATACATTCAGTGGCCTTCTGGATTTTGTATTCTATGATTTCCCAGTTCTTCTCAATTTATTTTCTCTTGTATCATTCGTCTTTTTTTCATAAAATTTTATTGAGTTATTAATGTCTTCTCAGAGTCTATGATTTGCCTTTTTACATTGTTTCTTATGCCTTTTGTAACAAAGTTTTAAATTTTAATGTAGTCAAATTAATATTTTTCCCTTGTTTTGGCTTTTTGCATCCTGTTTAAGAAATAAATTTCTATCTTGAAGTCATAAAGATATTCTCCAAAATTTTAAAGATTTGCTTCCTACATTTAAGATATTATGTGTAATTAATTTTTATGCATGAGTTGGAGATCTATTTTTGCATTTTGCTACAAGGATTGCCAAAATTTTCAGCACCATTTATTGAATAGTATATTTTTCACCATTTGATTTGTAATACCTACTCTGTCATATACCAACTCCCGTATGTATGTGGACTCCGTGAGCCAATATCACATTGTTTTAATTATTATAGTCTCATAGTAAGTTGATATCTCTAAAAGGGACTCTCATTTATTCTTTTCCTTAAAAACATTCTTGGCTTTTCTTGGTCTGCTGAGTGAATTTGGGGATCAACTCATCAAGTTTCCTGAAAACTTTATTGTGATTTTGATAGAAATTATACTAAACACAGTACATTGGTAGATTTTCCAATATTAGATCATCCTTAAATTCCTGGGACAGTCCTTTTTTTTATCATGTTGTATTATTTACTTTTTATACTGCTATATTCAATTTGCTGATTTTTTTTTTTTTTTTTGCTTCTGCATTCACAAGCAACATTCACCTTTCTTTTTCCTTCCTAGTCCTTGCCTGATTTTGGTATTTAATAATTTCATAAATAGTATCATTAAATGAGTTGGGGATATTTTCCTCTTTTTCTATTGTTTAGAACAGAGAATGGCAAACCATGGCTCATGCTCCAACTTCAGCCCGTTGTCTGTTTTTGTAAATAGGATTTGATTGGAACACAACTGTGCCTATTTGTTTATCTTTTGGCTCTGGCCCTTCTGTGCTGCAACAGAGTTGCATCAGAGATTGTATGACCCATACATGAAAATAGAAAAACAGTGTAAGTTGAAAATAAGTAGAAGTAATGAAATTTTAAAAATGAAAGTCCAAATTGACGATATTGAAAAGAAAGAAAATAGAGAACACTAATAGAGGCGAAAGCTAAATCTTGGAAAATATTAATGAAAAAGATAAACCTCTAGCAAGATTAACCACAAAAATGAGGAAGAAAAACATAATGGAAAATGGTATATAATGCTAAAACTGAGAGATGTAAAAATCACAATGAATACAAATAATAGAATGCCAAGAAAATTTTTAACTTTGATGAAATGAAATTTTACTAAGAAGGTAAAAATTACCAAGGTATTAGTTTTGAATTGAAAATGAACAGAACGTCTAATAGATATATAGCTATGAGTGAATTTGGAACTGGTTAAAAATCTACTCACTACCATATACACACATGCACACGCATGCACACTAGGGTCAGATAATTTTATAAGCAAGAAATACCAAATTTCAGGAACAGTTTTACATAAAATGTTCTAGACCAAGGCTTGGTAAACTATAGATATCATTGGCCAATTACCATTTTAAAAAGTTAATTTCTGGCTCGAGGCTTCTTGGACCCTACTGACAATGTCAAATTAACCCCAAGCCTGTATGAGGGGTAGGCTTTTAGTTGCGAATTCTTATGGAGACTTCCACTTCCCCCTGCCCCCCACTCCCAAATCCAGGCTGAGATATCCTTTCTTATCATCTCCCTGTGCTGATTCCTAATCCACCTTTCCAATGAGGACAGAGCCCATTGAAGAACTTAGTTCTAATGTTCTGCTTGCTCAGGCTCAACCTCATCTCTTATTTCTAATGAGGGCTAAAGCCCAGGTCCTTTGTTGCTGTGACTTTCACCCCTTCACCTCACTCAGGGAGGGCATCTGCTGCATGAGCTCCCACACACTAACAATTCTAGTTTCTGCCTCTCTTTAGTTCTGAAAACTAGGAAATCAAATTTTTTTCTTGTGAATTTAACTTTGCATTGAAAACCATATTTGTTATAGTCTACTCAGCATTTCTCATTGTTTATAGCTGGAGGTTTTTGGGTTAGCTAGAAAACATATTGTGGGGACCCAAGTCTCAAGCTCATTTTGGAGAGCCATATTGTGCCTTCTGGACTTGGCCACTCCTCATTAAAGGCATCGCCTGATGTCTAACAAGTGAGCGCTAGACCAGAGGTCAAGTACCCTAGGTTTTCATCACCGCTTTTCATTAACTAGCTGCAAGCCAGTTAATTACTCCTTCACAACGTCAGTGCTCTCGTTCAAAAATGAATGATTTTCAAGCAGTTTCTAAGGCTTTGCCTCCTCAGAGCCCGCTGGGGCGCTGCTGCGGCATGAGGACGAAGGAGGCCGAGTTGGTGGAGTTCTACGCCCTCCGCCTACTTCAACTGAGTGGCTCCTCTGTGTGTTTTTGGTCTTTTCTGTTTGGAAAAACGTCTCCCATGAACAGAGTGGGTTTTATGTTTGTGGGACTAAAACAAGCTTAAAACTCACTTATCTAGATAAAATTTCAAGTCCCTTCCACTGTAACTTGCCTTAGTCTACTTATTTTCCAATAATGACACAGAGCTCCAGATCTTGCTCAGCCATCACACTTCATGGAGCCTACCATCTCTAGATAAGTAGGGGGAAACCAAGGCCTTGAGGGCAAGTGATTTTCCTGGGGTCTTTCAAGGAATCGGTGGAGCCTGAATCAGGACTCTTCCTTCCAATTCCTAGCCATTGCTTCTCACACCAGGGCTCTGTTATAGCATGCCATACCCAAGTAAGCATGGCTCAGTGGGCATTTATGAGCATAACGCCCCTGGAACTTCTGAGAGCTGTGAAGAGGATTATACTGATTCATTTAAAAGTGCTGCCTGCATTTTTATTCTTCTACTTTCCTCCCATTTTCTTGTACTTGTGTCGGCTGATAGGGCACCTGTCAACCACTTAACACACTGCGTAGAGAAATTGTGTCTGATCCCACTCCAGTAAAGAGGGCTGCATAATAACATGGAAAGGACAATCATTGTTACAGAAATCTTAGTTCTGAGTCCATGTATTTCTATAGTCATATCTACAGCCCTGACTTCTGAAAAGAGCACTCACACACCGCAAGGCCCAATCTGTAGTCTTTGCATCCCTGAGCCCAGGAGGCTTCTGTGGATCATTGTCAGGCAGAGGTCCAGGCTACAGACAGCAAATGTTTAGTTCACTGGATTCTCTCAAAGCAAAACCTTTTGCTGTTTGTACAGTATAAAAAAAATCCCATGGATTTTGGAATCTGAACACATTTTTTTTTCATTCTCTCTCCTTTAATACCAGCCTCAATTCTCCTTTTGATTGCCCTATTTTTCTCCCCAATAAACAATCAATGCCTAATTGCCTTTGGTGATGTTTCTGCTAGAAAATTTCATGTAATTGTTGCTCTGCTGCAGTTTTTTCATAATAGCAAGAGAGAAATGGTCCCTTCTATCTGTGTAATGGCATGGGATTTGCCATTAAGTATCTTAATATTAGGATCTGTCTGAGACTTTTGCTTGATATATTTATTCTATAGAATAAATTGAATATATTCAATAAATTGAATATATGAATATATTTTTGTTATAAAATTTGCTTGGAGTCAGACAGTTGAATGATCATTACTTCACAACTGTACAAGATAACACTTTTAAATGTTTTCCTCTTAAGAATCCAAATTAATTTAAACAAGATGCAGGAGAATCAGCTAAAAATATTTCACATTTATTTCTGAATGTTTTTGAAAGATTCCCTTATGGACTCATAAATTTGGAATCAGAAGTAACATTAGTAATCCTTGTCTATATGGGACATTTCTTATTCTTTTTGGTAAAAGCACCTGAATTTCCATTTTGGGACCCATTTCTCTCTAACTATTCCTGGCTCCAGGGGTGGACACATAACTCAGGCCTGAGCAATTGGTATGTTCTATCTCACTGGCTTCACTCACTGATTGGCTCAGGGATAGGTCCAGGACTTTTGCTCTAATTGGTGAAGAGAGAGATTTCTTTTTACACCTGGACTTGAACCTGGGAGGACATAGAGTTGGATCTGCTAGCAGCCAGCTTACCACAAAGTAGAAGCCTGACCATGAAGCCAATGTGGAGTAAGAGACCAGGTCTGGGAAATAGATGAAGCTGTGCCTACAGTGTTTTTTGTTGTGCCGCAAACATTATCTCATTTAATTTTCACAAAAATAGATTATTATCTCTATTTTGCAATATCAGAAGTGAGGTGATTTTTTTCTAAAACAAATCAATTTTATTGATACATATTAATAAAGCATACAGTCTTTTCAAAGTGTACAATCAATGGTATTTGGTATAATCACATAGTTGTACATTCATCAATTCAATCATTTTTAGAGCATTTTCATTATTCTAGTAATAATGATAAACATAAAACAGACAAAAGCTCATCACCTCTCAAACTCTCTGTATTCCCCCTACTGTACGTAGTTTGTCTTTTTATTGTTGAGGTGTAGAATCTCTTTATATATCATGGATATTATACCCTTATCAGATATGAGATTTCCAAATATTTTCTCCCATTTCATCAGCTGCCTTTTCACCCTTTTGACAAAGTCTTTTGAGGTACAAACATTTTTAATTTTGAGGGGGTCTCATTTATCTATTTTTTCTTTTGTTTCTCATGTTTTGGGTGTAAGATCCAAGAAACCACCACCTACCACAAGATCTTGAAGATGTTGCCCTACATTTTCTTCTAATAGTTTTATGGTCCTGGCTTTTATATTTAGGTCTTACATCCATTTTGAGTTGATTCTGTTCTAGGGAATGAGATAGGGATCTCTTTCATTCTTTTGGTTATAGATATCCAGTTCTTCCAGAACCATTTGTTAAAGAGTATATTTTGTCCTGGTAACATGGCCTTGGTAGGTTTGTCAAATACCATTTGGCTGTAGAAATGAGAGTTTATTTCTGGACTCTCAATTCTGTTGCACTGATAGATGTCTTTCTTTATGCCAATACCATGCTGCTATGTCTGCTGTAGCTTTGTAACATGTTTCAAGGTCAGGCAGTGAAAGTCCTTCCACATTGCTCTTCTGTTTTAGGATGCTTTTGGCTATTTGGGTACACTTTGTCTTCCAAATAAATTTGGTAATTGCATTTTCTATTTCTGTAAAGTAGGCTGTTGGAATTTTGATGGGTATTGCATTGAATATAAATCAGTTTGGGTAGGATTGACATCTTCATTATACTTAGTCTTCAAATCCATGAACATGGAATGTCCTTCCATTTGTTTAGGTCCTCTTTGATTTCTTTTAGCATCGTTTTGTAGTTTTCCTTTACATCTTTGGTTAAATTGATTCCCATGTATTTGAGTCTTTTTGTGTTATTGTATATGAAATTTTCCCCCTGATTTCCTCCTCAGATTGTTCAATACTAGTGTACAGAGACATTACTGATTTTTGCGTGTTGATCTTGTATCCTGCCACTTTGCTGAATTTGTTTATTAGCTCAAATATCTTTGTTATAGACATTTCAGAATTTTCTAAATATGAGATCAAATCATCTGTGAGTAGTGAGAGTTTTACTTCCTTTTTTCCTATTGGATATATTTTTTTTTTTCTTATCTAATTGCTGTAGCTAGAACTTCTAGCACAATATTGAATAACAGTGGTGACAGTGGGCATTGTCTTGTTCCCGATCTTAGAGGGAAAGCTTTCAACCATTCCCCATTGAGTAGGATATTGGCTGTGGGTTTTTCATACATGCCCTTTATCACATTGAAGAACATTCTTTCTATTCCTATATTTTGAAGTGTTTTTATCAAGAAGGGATCCTGGATTTTGTTGAATACCTTTTCTGCATCGATTGGGATAATTAAGTGGCTTCTTTTCCTTCAATTTGTTAATGTGATGTATTACATTAAATGGTTTTCTTGTGTTGAACCACTCTTGCATACCTAGAATAAATCCCACTTTGTTATGGTATATAATTCTTTTGATGTGCTGTTGGATTCTATTTGCGAGTATTTTGTTGAGAATTTCTGCATCTTTTTCATTAGAGAGATTGGGTTGTAGTTTCTTTCCTTATAGTATCTTTATCTGGCTTTGGTATTAGGGTGATGTTGACTTCATAAAATGTGTTGGGTAATTTTTCCCTCCTCTTCAATTTTTTGGAAGAGTTTAAACAGGATTTGTATTAATTCTTCTCAAAATGCTTGGTAGAATTCATCTGTGAAGCCATTTCTTTCTTTGTTGGGAGATTTTTTATTACTAATTCAATCCATTGAAATGTGAGTTAAGTTCCTGTATTTCTTATAGAATCAATATAGCAGTTTGATATTGTTTATGAATTCCAAAAATAGATATTGGATTGTGTTTGTAAACTGGTCTGTTCCTCTGGGCTGATTAGATTGTATTAGATTCAGAGGTTTCACTTTTACTTTATTACTTTACTTTATTAAAGTACTTTATTAAATCAAGATTAAGACTTTTATTTGACCATGTCATTAGGGTGACTTGGTTTGAGTCCCTGCTCCCCCGCCCCTACTTTGTGGGCTGTATAAACAGATGTTCAATCAAAGACAGGGCAGTAAATACACAGAGAAGGAGAACACAGAGTTTAGTTTTGGACACTGGAGCCCGGGGGAGAGAGCCAAGCTGTTTGCCTGATAGTTTGCAGCTGAAGAGACCAAAGCCCTGAACAGCTGAGAAAGCCCTGAAGAAATGAGCCCCAGGGAGAGAGATAAGCCTTCGGCCAGCCTATAGCAGAGATCAGAAGATGGGACCACGGAGCCTTAAGAGGAAGGAGGAAGGCTGAACCTTCGCAGACATTGCCCGTCATCTTGCGTCAACACATGACAACAGACTTTGGGTGAGAAAGTACCTCTTAAGTTACCTTGAGTTGGACTCTTTAGGGCCTGCTAACTGTAAGCTACCCCAGATAAATACCCTTTATAAAAGCCAACAGAGTTCTGGTACTTTGCATCAGCACTCCTTTGGCTGACTAATACAGTCAATGTAGGTTGTTTGTACATTTCTAAGAATTTGTCCATTTCACCTAGACTATCTAGTTTGTTGGCATATAGTTTCTCATAATATCTTCCATGCTCCTTTTTATTTCTGTAGGGTCACTCATAACTTCCCCCTTTCATTTCTGATTTTATTT
>JAQZBX010039369.1:0-23063 GCA_029593785.1 Cabassous unicinctus
GTCTTTTGATGATGTTTTATTTCCTCTTCAAGATCACCCTTTATTATCCTCAGTTGAGAAACATCAGATTCCAGTTCCATGATAATATCTAGAGTTTTGGGTTCAGCCCCAAGTACAGCTTGACTCTGCTGTTCCCTGAGTCATTCCAGTTCTTCTTTCAGATGATTGTTTTCTTCTTTCATGGTACAACACTTCTGTCTTTTTCCTCTAGGGTTTGTTGCAAAATTTCATTTTTTCTTAAGGTATGAATTAATTTATCAAATTCCTCCTGGAGCCCTGACATTTCATGTTGATGGTCATCAATGCCCTGACTTAGGTTCTGTTTAAGCTCCTTGATAGTATTTTGCAGTTTGCAGATTTCACTTTGATCAAAGCTATTCGTTCCTTGTGTCTGAGCAATATGCCTCCAGTGGCCAACTTCAGACTCAAGTCTTGAAACTTCATTTGACAATCTGCTTATTTCTTGTTGTGACCAAATAATATCACCAATATCCATGTTATCACTGTGGAAAGTTGAAACATGATGACTCATACCATAACTGAATGACGGTGAAGAAGTGATTGCTGATACCTGGTCAGCTCCTGAGTGTACTGGCTGATCAGCTGACTGCAGCTTCTGCAACTGATCCTGTAGCACCATCTGTCCTGCTTTAAGATGGCTGTTCTCTGCCTGTTTCTGTTGTAATTGGTTTTGGTAATCTGTACATTGCTGCTTTACTTGAAACTCTGATGCTTCATGCTTCTCTTCTAGATCTGTACAATATTTAAGTCTCTCATTCTCTGATCTTAAGATTGAATGGTTTCAATTTCCTCTCTCCTAGAGTTAGGTAATGCTGCTTCCACATCCTCCATGCCCTCCATCAGCTTACCCTTTGGGAAGTTTGACTTCTGTCCAGTGAGGGAAGCCAGGCTGCCCCTCACTCGACCCAGAGATTGACCCAAGCTGGAGCCGAGGCCACCAAGCCAGGGTGATATTGCTGTGGGTCAAAGAACTACATGGTCCACTCTGAGAAAAGCATCCAACATGGTCAGACTATCCCACAAAGTGTCCTCTACTTGATACTGCCTTGATGGAGCTAGTCAGAATCTAAACACTCAGGATTCCATAACACAGTGAGTGGTTGCCAGGCAACACCAGGTTTGGGGGCACCCACCAACTGTCTGACTCTGCCCAGAAACAAAAAGGCCTGGCCTGGGACTTGACCACAGGCCTCCAACAGTGACACAGTCAGCCCCACGAAGCCCCTGCTTATTCCTACAACTTCCCACCATCTGAATTGGCCACTTCTTCCTCTGCTTTACTGACTTTCCCCAGTTCCATGGGCAACTCCTGCCAACTCGATGCCATGCCAGGACACCTGCCCTGAAAGTGGCAATGGATTACTAGAGTCCAATTTTATGACAGTTGATATTTAGGTTGTTTTTCTACATTTTAACATATCTGGGACAATGGATATGCTTGGTACTTATTTCTTAGAACAATATATTTTTTATTCTAAAAATAAATCATTATGTACAAGTTGGAAAGCAGAAATTAAAAGAATAGAAAAACTGAATACATTTCAAATTTTTTAAAATGTGCATTCAATTCTTAATTGCTAGAAATGCACAGTCTTGGGCCACACCACAGACCTACTGATTCAGAATCAACATTTTAAAAAGATCCCTGGGTGTTACATTCTTTCAAGTGTGAGAAGTGCAAAATTATAAGGATATTAACATGCAACATTTTAATTATGATATTTATTGAACATCTTATTTTAATACAAGTGCTAGACACTTTGCCCAGTGCTTCATATGCATTTTCTCATTTAATTCTCACCACAAACTATTCTAGTTCTCTTGCCTTTCCTTGTGAATTTTAAAATAAACGTCAATTTCTACAAAAAAAATCAATGTACCTTTTTAATTTATAGATTAATTCAGAGTAAAATGACATAACACCAAGACTTCTGACCCAAGAAAAAGATATAGCTCTCCATTCATCCAGGTACTCTGTATTTTTTCATTTAGGTACTCTTTTATTTCTCATAGGGATACTTTATAATTCCTAATTTTTTAAAATAAAATTTTTCATTAGATTTTTGTGGGTTTACAGAAAATCATACATAAAATGAAGGATTCCCAAACACCACCCCATCACCAACTTGGTGCACTGATGTAAAGTATTTGTTTCAATTGATGAGAGCACTTTTTTAAGTTTACTACTTTTTAAACAGTTGCTAGCTTTGTTCCAATTAAGGAAATATTAATAAAATAGTACAAATGCCCCAGTTAATCAGACTTAGACAAATTTACAATTTTCTTACATATGGTCTTCAGATCCTATTATTTTTGAGACATTGAAATAGATCTGCAGATTATTTTAATGACATATACAAGCCATTATACATTTTGTCAAAACCTATATAATTGTGTGGTACAAAATGTAAAACATAACATAACCTATAGACTACACCTAGTAGCAATGCTTCAATATGTGTTCATCAATTGTAACAAATGTACCACACTAATGAAAGATGTTAATGGGGAAAAGTGCAGGAGTGGGAGTGTTGTGGTATATGGGAATTACCCATATTTTTGATGTAACATTTATGTAATCTAATGCTCCTTTAAAAATAAGAAAAAAATAGTACTATTAACTATTGTCAATATTCTTGTACCAATGACTATAGTCTATCATCTACAATAAGGTTCACTGTACCATACAGTCCTATGTATTATTTCATTGTTATTCTTGTAATATATATGACCTGAGGTTTCCCCCCTTAACATTCACCTATATAATTCTGTGCTGTTAATTATACATGACAGAACATGCTACCATCACCATCATGCATTTCCAAAGCTTTACAATCAACCTAAAGAGAATTTCTATACAAATTAAGCATCTACTCTCCTTCATTTTATAATATGGTGTGATATCATGGTCATCTTTCATTCTTTTGCATATGAATAGCCAGTTCTCCCAGCAGCAATTTTGAAGAGACTATTCTTTCCCAATTGAGTGAATTTGGCAACCTTGTACAAAATAAATCTGAGGGTCTATTTCTGAAAATTCAGTTCCATTCCATTGTTCAATATATCTATCATTGTGAGAGTTTCATGCCACTTTGATCACTTTAGCTTTGTAATAAGCTATAAACTCAGGAGATTGGAGTCATCCAACTTAATTCCTCTTCTTCAAGATACTTTTGTCTTTTTGAGGCCCCTTGTCTTTCCAAAAAATTTTGATAATTCATATTTTCTATTTCTGCAAAATAGGCTTTTGAAATTCCTATTGGGCAGCATTGTATGTGGAAATAATTTGGGGTAGAATTGACAGCTTAACAATATTTAGTCCTTCAGTTCATGAACATGGAATGTCCTTCTATTTATTTAGGTCTTCTTTGATTTTTTTTTGCCAGGTTTGTAGTTTTCTGTGTACAAGTACTTTGTGTGTTTCATTAAATTTATTTCTAGATATTTGACTGTATTACTTCCTCTTGAAAGTGGATTTTTTCTTGATTTCCTCCTCAGATTGCTCATTATTAGTGAGTAAAAATGCTATTGAATTCTGAATGTTGATCTTGTATCCTTCTCCTTTGCTGAATTCATTTAATTGTTCTATTAACTATGTTGTAGATATTGCAGGACTTTGTATAGGATTTTTTAAAAAGTTAGGCCAGTAAAAATAATTTATTTGGGGAATAGAAGAAAGGACAGAGCTTGCTGATAAATGGGAAAGAAAGACAGAGATACACACCAAGATTTGGTGCAGGCCCCTCTAGGCAGAGGGCCTATATAGGATCTTATCAACTGCAACTAGTGAAGTTTTATTTCTTCCTTTCCTATGTGGATGCCATTTATTTCTTTTTTTCTTGCCTTGCTGCTGTGGTTAGAACTTGCAGTACAATGCTTGAATAGCAGTCATGACAGTGAGCATCGTTGCCTTGTTCTCTATCTTAGAGGGAAAGCTTTCATTCTTTCATCATTGAGTATGATATTAGCTGTGAATTTTTGTGTATGCCCTTTATCATGTTGAGGAAGTTTCTTTCTATTCCTCCCATTCTAGGCATTTTTATCAAGAAATTATGTTGGATTTTGTCAAATGTCTTTTCTGTGTCAATTGAGAAAATCTTGTGTTTTTCCCTTCATTTTGTTAATGTAGTATATTGCATTAATTGATTTTCTTATATTGAACCATTCTTGAATACCTGGGATAAAACCCACTTGATCATGGTGTATAATACTTTAATGTTCTGTAGAATTCAGTGTGCAAGTATTTTGTTGAGGAGTTTTCCATTTCTATTCATAAGAGAACTTGACCTTATGATAAAGTATTCCTCAGGTGTCATGCTTTGTCTTTAATGTACACACTGCAGCTGGATTCATCTATACCAGACAACTGAACTTCATGAAAAGTTTTTTTCTTGTTAGGCAATTAGCAGTAATTAGGCAGATTCACCTCAATAAGATGTTAACATGAGATTGTTTTAAAAAGTTGAATGTCAGTGACTTAAAAAAGAAAGTTCTTCTGACACATAGGTATGGCATGTGAAACATTACTTTGCCATTCAGATATTGCACTGGCAGAGTGTAAAGGGTGTTAAAATAGGGCTGCTAGAATAAAAAGAGGACTAATCTACCATTGAGCAATTAGCCAAGGATACTTAATGGTCTCTAAATCTAAATGGTCTGAAGTCTAACTACTACAAAAGCATTGCTAGAAATCCTCTATATTCCATCATTTGCTAGACATTTTGAGAAACATACTGTAGGCTTTTCATAACTAGTTTGTCAGAAAAATAGTTTATAAATGAGTGATATGGTAATGGTGGATTTTTCATAAGACATTTTCTTACATAAATAATTCCATCTCTGCCTAAAATCTTTTTTGTTTGGTTTTTAATTTTTAATTATTTTCTTGACTATTTCAAGTATCATGACAAAGGAATACTCCTGTTTTAAATATGAAACTCATTATTAAACTTGAAAGAGTCATTAATCTGAACTATTTATCTTTTAATTAACTAGTTGTATGGAAAATACTTATCTTAATCACCTAGAAAGTCATGTAATTGTCTTCATAACTTTTGTAATATTTTAATTAAGTGACTGTGTTTTTAGTCTTATACATGGACAATATACAGAATTTTCCTTCTCTCAGTTTTATTCTCTTTAAAGTATTGATTCTGTTCACAAGAGAGAAAAATATTATTAAGATCATGGTGATATTCCAGGATACTCTTGCCTATTGAATTACTGTTCAACTCAAATTTTCTCTCCAGTCTCTTCTGCTTTAATTCTGGTAACTCAATTATTATGTTAGAGATTTTGGTGAAGTAATGGGAAGCAGACCACCTCTACTTAATGATTGCTTTTCCTTACTTTGGCTTTGAAACTTTGGGTTTCAAGAAGAGAAAGAAAAATTAGAGACTACACATATATATATATATCAATGGAAACTGATACTTTTACTCTGATTACTGAATAATTTGTCCAGCATGCAACATCTAACCTTTGTCCCATCATGGACTGAGAATTCTGCCAGCCAACTATTTCCTCCATTGGCTTTCTAAAAACCCTGCTGCTCTAACTAACCCTTATATTCAACCTCATATCTGATTGATTTTTTTAGAATTTCTATTTGTCTCTACTTTCCAATACCCACCATCCCTACTAAAAATATTTTCCAAAAATTTCTACAGGATTCATTACTTCAAGTCCCTAGTCCATTGGTGAAAAATGTATGATAAGAACTGAACCACGTTTTTAATGCTGTAAGGTGGTTCTTATCCTGGAAATATGTTAGGCAAGAATTTATCTCTTATTTGAAGTCAAGAGCTATATCCCCATCCTATTCTATTCCCTTGGAGCACTGCTTCTACACTAGTTGAATACTCAAAACACTTTTTTTTTTACATGTGCTACACCTTCCATCATGTCCATTGAGTAAAGAGATGTTATATATTTTATTCTTTGGAGACTAAAGAATCAAAATAGAGTATCCTGAAATGTATTTTTTTGGGAGGTTACTTATTAGGGAAATGATTCTTTCAGGCTTTCCTTCTAAATTCTTTACTGATTTTCCTTTGGGTTGTAGGATATTTTCTGTAGGCCCTGTTTTATTTTTATGATAATTCATTGAACATTACTGGGGGGGCTTGTGGAAAGATGGCAGACTAGTAAGACCCAAGAATCACTTCTCCAGAAAATTAGCTAGAGGACAGGCTGAAACAACCCTGAAAAAGATCTTCTAGGGTTTAGGACAGCAGGTGAAGGCTGCACATCACCCAGAGGAGAGAGGGGAAAAAAGAGGGAAATCCCAACTACAGAATTGTGAATTGGAACCAGCAGCGGCTGCTGTTGCTGGCACCCTTCCCCACATTAAAGACTCTTTAGAATTCTCAGGTCTCTGGGCCTGTAACTACAGACAAAGGGGCTCCAGGGATCTACCACCCCAGGAAAGGGAAGAGAGAGGGACACAGCCTAAGGCTGACTCAGGTTCTGACCCACAAATTTGGGCTGTGGTACCCCATGGGCCTTCCAGGCCAGGTGGGACCACATGGTGGTTTGCCCTGGGAGCTGGAAAAGGACTGGAGAAATCCAACCCACATAATCTCCCTCTCTTCTAGCCTGGACTAATTGTGGAGGACTCCACCAGAGAGGGGAGAGAAAGCCTGGGGCTGACTCGGCTTTTGACTCACAAGTTTGGTCTGCTGTGTCCCCAGAGCCCTTCCAGGCCAGGTGGGGCTGTGCCATTGTTTGCCTTGGAGCCTGCAAGGGGTGAAGGATATACAACCCTCCCTATCTCCCCCTCTACTAACAGGGACTGATGGTTGAGGATTCAGAGAGGAATGGAAATATTTCCTAGCTGGGAAAAGTGAGGGGGCTACCAGAGAAGACTGGAGAACTATCTCAGAAAGTTTGAATTACAGTTCTCTTAGCCTCCAGACAGGAAGTCTATCACTTTGATCTGGTCTGTGCTGCAACAAATACACTCATACCAGGCATTGAATTGAGAGCTGCCAAAGAGCACCATGTCCTGGCAGACCAAGGAAGTGCACATAAGAAAATTAAAAATAATTAGGAGAGGCTTTTCCTGGCCACTATAGCCTACCTGCCCAAGGCCCTAGGAAGCAACTCTACAACCAATTACTGGGTCCAGTGCCCAGCTTTGAGCAACCAGCAGGACAATCCTAAGAATCCAGGTTGAGCCAAAAATTGAAGGACTGTGATAACGCACAGCATCCTGCCAGTAAATCCCTATAAAAGAGAAAGAGATTGAGCATCTGAGTAAACTACATCCTAACCAGATACCTAAACACCAGCAAAAAAATTACAATCATACTAAGAAAATATAAGACATGGCCCAAGAAAAGGAATACATCAAAGTCCCAGAAGAGGTGCAGAATTTTAGAGACCTAATCAGTGAGCTGAGCACAAATTTCCAAAGTCAAATTAATGAGTTGAAAGACAGTATAATTAAAAAGATAAATGACATCAAGAAGACATTGAGCGAATGCAAAGAAGAATTTGAAACCCTGAACAGAAAAGTGACAGAGCTCATGGAAATGAAAGACACAATAGGTGAGGTCAAAAACTATTTGAGGTATACAACAGCAGACTCAAAATGATAGAAGAAAGAATAAGTGATACCGAAGACAAAGCTGCTAAAATTGAAGAGAGAAAAGAACACAGAGAGAAAAGAATGGAAAAAATTGAGCAGGAGCTCAGAGAGTTCAATGACAACACAAAATGCAACAACACATGTATCATGGGAGTTCCAGAAGGGGAAGAGAAGGGAAAAGGAGCAGAAAAAATCTTTTAGGAAATAATAGCTGAAAATTTCCCAACTCTCATGAAAGAAATGAACTTACATGTCCAAGAAGCACACCGTACCCCAATGAGAATAAATCCAAATAGACCTACACCAAGACACATACTATTCAGAATGTCAGATATCAAAGATAAAGAGAAAAATCTCAGAGCAGCAAGAGAGAAGCAAATGATCATGTACAAAGGACGTCCAGTAAGACTTAATGCAGATTTCTCTTCAGAAACCATAGAGGTGAGAAGAGAGTGGTATGATACAATTAGGAAACTGAAAGAGAAAAACTGCCAGCCAAGAATTCTTTATCAAGTGAAACTGTCCTTCAAATATGAAGGTGTTTTCAAGGTGGTTACAGTTGATTTGGAAGAGTACAATTAGTAATAAAATATTTTACAACTGGCAAAAAAAAAAATATGAAGGTGAGTATAAAGAATTGACAAACAAACAGAAACAAAGAGAGTTTGCAAAAAAGAATCTGCCTTTGCAGGAAATATTAAAGGAAGTATTACACCTGAAAGAAAAAGACAGGAGAGAGAGGCTTGGAAGAGAGTATAGAAGAAAGAAAAGCAGAAAGGATAACCAAAAGAGTAAAAAGAGAGACAAAAAAAAGATGACACATGAAACCAAAGAATAAAATGGAGGATATAAATAGTGCATTTTTAGTAATATCATTGAATGTGAATGGATTAAATTCCCCAATCAAAAGATACAGGCTGACAGAATGGATAAAAGAACATGAGCCATCCATATGCTGCTTACAGGAAACTCACCTCAGATCCAGGGATACAATCCGGCTGAAAGTAAAAGGTTGGAAAAAGATACTCCACATGAATAGTAAACAGAAAACAGCAGGGGAAGCTATACTAATATCAGACAAAACAGACATTAAATGCAAAAAAGTGATAAGAGATATGGAAGGCCATTATATTTTAATAAAATGGATGATCCTCCAGGAAGATATAACAGTCATAAATATCTACACACCTAACCAGGGTGCCCCAAAATATATGAGACAAACTCTGGCAAAACTGAAGGGAGAAGTAGACCTTTCTACAATAATCATTGGAGACTTCCACGCCCCTCTCACATCATTAGATAGAACAACTAGACAGAAGATCAACAAGGAAACAGAGAACTTGAACAATATGATAAACAAGTTAGACCTAACAGGCATATAAGAATACTGCATACAAACTCAACAGGTTATACATTCTTCTCAAGTGCCCATGGATCTTTCTCCATGGTAGACCACATGTTAGGTCACAATTCAGCTCTCAATAAATATAAAAATATTGAAATTATACAAAGCACCTTCTCAGATCATAATGGAATGATACTAGAAATCAATAACAGACAGGAAAAAAGTAAATTTGCAAATGTGTGGAGACTGAACAGCACACTTCTAAATAATTGGTGGGTCAAAGAAGAAATTGCAAATGAAATCAGTAAATATATTGAGACAAATGAAAATTAGAACACAATGTATCAAAACTTATGGGATGCAGCGAAGGCATTCTTGAGAGGGAAATTTATAGCTCTAAATGCCTATATTAAAAAGCAAGAAATATCTAAACCCAAAGATTTAACTGAACAACTAGAGAAACTAAAAAAAGAACAGCAAACCAATCCCAAAGCAAGCAGAAGGAAAGAAATAATAAAGATTAGAGCAGAAATAAATGAAAATGAGAACAGAAAAACAATAGAGAAAATCAACAAAACCAAAAGCTGGTTCTTTGAGAAGATCAATAAAATTGACAAACCCCTCGCTAGACTAACAAAGAAAAAAAGGGAGAAGATACAAATAAATACAATCAGGGGGAAATTACAAATGACCTCACAGAAATAAAAAGAATCATAAGAGGCTATTATGACAAGCTATATACGAACAAACTAGAAAATCTAGATGAAATGGACAAATTTCTAGAAATGCACAACCAACCTACAGTGACACTACAAGAAATACAAGAACTTAACAAACCAATCACAATTAAGGAGATTAAATCTGTCATCAAAAATCTCCCAGCAAACAAAAGTCCTGGACTAGCTGGCTTCACAGGAGAATTCTACCAGGCATTTCAAAAGGAATTAACACCAATCCTGTTTAAACTCTTCCAAAAAATTGAAGAGGAGGGAAAATAACCCAATACATTTTATGAAGCCAACATCACCCTAATACCAAAGCCAGATAAAGATTCCACAAGAAAAGAAAATTACAGACCAATCTCTCTAATGAACATAGATGCAAAAATTCTCAACAAAATACTTGCAACAGCATATCAAAAGACTTATACATCACAGCCAGGTGGGATTTATTCCTGGTATGCAAGGCTGTTTCAACATAAGAAAATCAATCAATGTAATACATCACATTAACAAATTGAAGGAAAAAAACTACATGATCATCTCAATAGATGCAGAAGAGGCATTTGACAAAATCCAACATCCTTTTTTGATAAAAATACTCAAAAGATAGGAATAAAAGGAAAATTCCTCAATATGATAAAAGGCATATATGAAAAACTGACAGCCAACATCATACACAATGGGGAAAGTTTGAAAGCTTTCCCTGTAAGAGCAGGAACAAGACAAGGTTGCCCACTGTCACCATTGTTATTCAACATTTTACTAGAAGTTCTAGCTAGGGCAATTAGACAATACAAAATAATTAAAGGCATCCAAATAGGAAAAGAGGAAGTAAAATTCTCACTGTTTGCAGATGACATGATCCTGTATTTAGAAAATCCTGAAGTATCCACAACAATTTACTTGAACTAATAAATGAGTTCAGCAAAATAGCAGGATACAAGACCAATACACAAAAATCAGTAATGTTTTTGTACACTAGTAGTAGTGAACAACCTGAGAACAACCTGAGAAGGAAATCAGGAGGAAAATTCCATTTTCAATAGCAACAAAAAGACTCAAATACCTAGGAGTTAATTTAACCAAAGAAGTACAGGACCTATATGCAGAAAACTACAAAACAATGCTAAAAGAAATTTGAAAAGACCTAAACAAATGGAAAGAAATTCCGTGTTCATGGATTGGAAGAATAGATATTGCGAAGATATCAATCTTGCCCAAACTGATTTATAGATTCAATGCAATACCAATCAAAATCCCAACAGCTTACTTTACAGAATTAGATAAGGCAATTACCAAATTCATGTGGAAGGGTAAGTGCACCGGAATAGCCAAAAGCATTCTAAAAGAGAAGAGCAATGTAGGAGGAATTTCACTGCCTGACCTTGAAACATATTACAAAACTACAGTGGTCAAAACAGCATGGTACTGACATAAAGATAGACACATTGATCAGTGGATTAGAATTGAGAACCCAGAAATATACCCTCACCTATACAGTCAGCTGTTTTTTGACAAACCTACAAGCCCATGCTAATGGGGAAAAACAGTCTCTTCAACAAATGGTGCTGGGAGAACTGGATATCTATAAGCAAAAGAATGAAAGAGGACCCCTATCTCACCCCCATACAAGAATCAACTCAAAATGGATCAAAGATCTAAATATAAAAGCCAGGACCATAAAACTACTAGAAGAAAATGTAGGGAACATCTTCAAGACCTTGTAGTAGGTGGTGGTTTCTTGGACCTTACACCCAAAGCATATGCAACATAAGAAAAAAATAGATAAATGGGGCGTCCTCAAAATTAAACACTTTTGCACCTTACAGGACTTTGCCAGAAGGGTGAAAAGGCAGCCAACTCAATGGGAAAAATATTTGGAAATCACACATCTGATAAGGGTTTAATATCTAGGATGTATAAATAGATATTACAACTCAACAATAAAAAGACAAATGACCCAATTAAAAAATGGGTGAAAGACTTGAATAGACATTTCTCCAAAGAAGAAATGCAAATGGCAAAAAAACACATGAAGAAATACTCAACATCACCTATGATTAGGGACATGCAAGTCAAAACTACAATGAGATATCATTTCACACCTATCAGAATAGCCACTATTAAAAAGACAGAATACTACAAGTATTGGAGAGGATGTGGAGAGATAGGAACACTTCTTCACTGTTGGTGGGAATGCAGAATGGTACAACCATTATGGCGGACTGTTTGGCAGTTCCTAAAAAGTTTGAATATAGACTTGCCACATGACCCTACAATACCACTACTGGGTATATACCCAGAAGAACTGAGAGCAATGACACGAACAGACATCTGCACACCGATATTCATAGCAACATTATTCACCATTGCCAAAACTTGGAAACAACCCAGGTGTCCATCAACAGAAGAATGGATAAACAAAGTGTGGTCTATTCACACGATGGAATATTATGCAGCTGTAAGAAGAAATGAAGTCGTAAAGCATATGGCAACATGGATGAACCTGGAGGACATTATGTTGAGTGAAACAAGCCAGATAGAAAAAGGACAAATACTGTATGAATGCGTTACTATGAACCAAATATATTGTGTAACATATTGTTTGATTCAAAAAAAAATTTATATGTATCCATTACATTTAATTGAGAAATGTATATATTTATTCATGTGTTTACTTTTTACTTTTTAATTGTTTATATTTTCAGTTATTAAATGTACAAAATAAAGTTAAAAAAAAAAACAAAACAGATGTTTCTCTCACCACACCCCTAATTCTCACTCCCATTTGGAATTGGGAATTACCCCTGTTCTCCCCAGAAAAGCCATGAAGAAAATCTCTCCATATTCATCTAAATATTTAACATTTTCTGTCCTCAGCAAATGAGTGATTCCAGAATACATACCTTTTACTCTTCCTCTTCAGGCCCCCTGGAATGAAGGAAAAGAAAACACTGTGAAAATCAGATCAAGGTATGTACTGTTTTTTTGTTTGTTTGTTTGTTTGTTTTTTAAGGTATGTACTGTTTATACAGATCTTTTGCTCTCTTAGTTACTCTAGAAAGCCAGGTGGGAAACTATATTAAAGTCAAAGGAAACAAAAGCAAAGTAGAGGACACCATTTGAAAGGAGCAAACTTTCCTAAAGGTTATTTCTTTCTATTCCTTTTTGATAAATAATTACAAAATTATTAATCCATGGAGGAAAAATTGTCCCTGAGGAAAAAGGCCTCTACCATATAGTCCCCCAGCTCATGCCACTAACATTGAAGGCCTCTGATACCAAGTATCTGTTTGTAAGAGAGTCTACCCATTCTTGCTACCCCCTAATTAGATAGTTCCTAAATTCTATAATCTACCTGATCAGGTTTTCAAATCTGAACTTGATAGAAAAGGAAGAAATGAAGAAATTAACACATCTATTTCAAAAAATGAAAGGCAGCCTTACCTTGGTGTTAGATGGGTTCACCACAACTGCCATGGCATTAGGAAGTTCCTCCAATGGGTCACCTTGGGGAGCTGGGAAGAGAGAGTAACTGTAATTGTATCAGAAATGGCTCTCATGAATTACTCAGGGTACATTGCTTAACCCATACAAGGTTCTTCTGTTTATGGATGTCGGTTACCAAACATGAATTGAGCTTCTGCTGGGCCATCTGCTACATAAATTTTATTTCTCATCTGTATACATTATTTTTTCTCTGTGTGGGAAACTAAGTACTTGGTTATCTATCAATTTCTTTGAGCTCATTGACCTATTTTTCTGTCTATCACTTTATCTTGAAAGACAGACTACTCATTGGATAGTGGAGAAAAAATTTTTCTATTTTCCCCATACTTACCATTTAAAGAGAGCAAAGGATAGTAAAAACATCAGTAAGTAACTTTGTAAAATGGAAATTTTGGATAACCCCAAGGATAAAAGGAAATATGTATATTGGTTCATAAACTGACATTTAGAAACTCAAGTTCTTATAACTAGGTTTGGAAAACTAGTTATATGAATGGAAGCAGCAGACCCCAAATATCTTGAGTTACATATACACTTAAGGATGAATGCAAATTGAAAAGCACGTTAAAAACATCTTTAGTACACCTTATCATAGGAAATGCCTCCCTTCTGATCCCTACCAACCCAGATTAATTCCATATTCTGCAATAAATATTTTACTACATCCCTGCTGAGTAAAAAAATGCATTAAAATAGATATGTTCATGAGGAAGAGAGGGAAGGGTAAAGAACATGATAAGAAATACTAAATTTTTCTAAAGGGAGATTCATTTTAAGGCAATCAATCAGCTTGATAGAAGGATATAAAATATAAATTAAGGAGTAAGAGAAAAGTATAAGTCACATCTAAAATTCTGTAGGACAAATTGGAGAGGAGAAACTAAAAGAAAAGAGGATAATATTTGGTAGAAAAATTACCTGCCAATTTTAGGGGTATTGAATTAATTAAGTAGGTCATACCTCTTGAGCAGCAATTGAGATTTCCCATCTCTATAAACTGTAGAAACTAAGCTGGGAACTTTTCCACCTGCTACCAACTTTAAATCTCTCTGGGCACAGAGTGACAGAATCGTGAACCACACATGCATCATGAGATAACCATGGTGACCAGTCATCACAGAATTTTCAAAGGAAATATATTCTCCATATTGCAAGGTCCAACTGCTGCTGTGTGGCCATTTTACTTTGCCACCAGCAATTAATGGCTGTTTCTATATCTCCATATCCTCTCGAATACGTTTTAGTATAGGTTTTTAAGTAACAGCTATTCTAGTGGGTATGAAATGGTATTTCATTTTGGTTTTGAGTTGCATATCATAATAGCTAATGATGGTGAGCATCTTTTCATGTGCTTTCTGGCCATTTGTATATACTCTTTGGAGACTCAAATCTTTCACCCATTTCTAACTGGGTTATCTTTCATTGTATTGTTGAGTTTTAGGATTTCTTTATATATTCTAGATATTAAACCCTTATTGGTTATATGGTTTCCAAGTATTTTCTCCCATGGAGTAAGTTGTCTTTTTGCTTTCATGATAAAATCACTTTAGGCACAAAACTTTTTAATTTTTTTTTTTTTGTCTTTACATTTACTTTATTGCTTACACTGTATATTCAAATGAATACAATAAAGTCCTTTTAGAAAAGGAAGGCACATGAAAAGCCTTATGTTCAAATTCCCTATCATTTAAAATTCCTACTAATAGAAGTATTTCCACTATAGAACTAGAGATATCAGAAAAGCACATGGTGCATTCTGTTCCTGCAGAGTATCTGAATTATGACATTTACCTTGTGGCACAATTAGTCACCAAATCAAATGTATCTGAACATTGATACAGCTATTAAGATTGCAAAAACATTAATCAGCTTATCCACATATGTACAGTCAGGTCCCTAAAATATTAATTATATAAAATTTTAAGGAAGAACAGCATTGAGCTGCACCCATGTTCTTCTCATTAAGTGACAGGATAAGGTTTGGCATTTCCAGTCTTTGTTCCGTGAGTCCCACTGCTGCTTGCACAGGCCGGTGCTATACGATGCTGAAGACCATGGAGAGATACTGCTCGTAAGACACCTGGATCCAGCCGTCCTGGTCAGTGTCGTAGCGTCTGAATATATCTGTCAACCGCTGCAGGACTATGCAGCCTTGAATGAAGTCATCAAAGGCAATCTGTCCTCTTCCTTGTCTGTCAAACTTTCGAATAAGGATATCGTGGAACTGGTCAGAGAGCCGGTACCCAAAACCTGAGAGTGCCTGCTTGAGCTCGTTTTTGTCAATCATCCCAGAATTGTCCCTGTCGTAGGTGCGGAAGACGTTCTGCCAGTCTGTGATGTACTTCCAGACGCCAGTGAACTCACTGAAGTTCACACCAGCCTTGTTCTCTCGGTCAAACATAGATATGATGGACCTGACAGTCACAGGATTAAATGGAGTCCATGTACCGTTGGATAGTGCTTGCTGAAGCTCGTTGTCCGATATCACACCACTCCTGTCTTTATCAACCCTGGAAATGAAGGAGACCAGTTAACCTCTGGAAGACATTCCACAGGAAGCTCTGGTCCGGCAGCGCCGCACCCGCAGGACCAGGGCCGGCCCCGGGGCCAGGACGGTACGGGTAGGCCAAACTTTTTAATTTTGATGAGGTCATATTTATCAATTTTTCTTTCATTGTTTGTGCTTTGGGTGTAAGAAACCATTGCCCAACATGAAATGTTGAAGATCTTCTCTATGTTTTCTTCTAGAAATTTTATATTCCTACTTCTTTTTTGGTCTTCATACCTTTTCAGTGAATTTTTGTATATGATATGAGATTGGGGTCCTCTGTCATTCTTTTACATATGGATATTCAGTTCTCCCAGCATCATTTATTGAAGAGACCATTCTTTCCCCATTGAGAGGACTTTGCAGTCTTGCCAAAAATCAATTGGCCATAGTTGTGAGGGTCTATTTTTGAATATTTCCGAGGCTCTATTCAACTTGATTGGTCTATATATCTAGTCTTGTAACAAGATCATGTTGTTTTGACAACTCTTGCTTTGTAATAAGTTTTAAAGTCAAGACACGTGTGTCCTCCAAGTTTGGTTTTCATGATGGTTTTGGCTTTCTGGGACAGCATATCTTTTCAAATAAATTTGTTGATGGTCTTTTCCATTTCTGCAAACTTGTTTGTTGTGATTTTCATTGGGATTGCATAGCATGTGTAATTCATTTTTGGTAGACATGACATCTTGGCATATTTAGCCTTCTAATACATGAACAATGAATGTCCTTTCATTCTTTTTTGAATTCTTTTTGCATAATTTTGAAGTTTCCCATGCATAAGTCTTTTACATCCTCAGTTAAATTTATTCTGAGACATTTCATTATTTTTGTGGTAATTGGAAATGGACATTTTTCTTCATTTCCTCCTCAAATTGTACATAGGTACTGCTGATTTGTTCATGTTTATCTCATAGAACATAACTTTGCTGGAATTGTTTATTAGCTCTAATAGCTTTGTTGTAGCTTTTATGGGACTTTCTATATACAAGATCCTGTCATTTGCATATAGAAAATTTTTACTTCTTCCTTTCCAATTTGGATGTCTTTTATTTCTTTTTCTTGCCTACTTGCTCTGCCTACAATGTCCAGTACAATGTTGAATAACATTGGTGACATTGGGCATCCTTGTCTCAATCCAGATCTTAAAGGGAAAGCTTTCAGTCTTTCACCATTGAATATGGTGTTTGCAGTGGGTTTTTTCATGTATGCCCTTTATCAGGTCGAGGAAGTTTCCTTTTATTCTTATTTTTCTAAGTGACTTTATGAAGAGATGCTGGATTTTGTTACATGCCTTTTCCACATCAATTGAGATGATCATGGTTTTTTCCCCTTCATTTTGTTAATATGGTTTATTATATTGATTTTCTTCTGTTGAACCACCTTTGCATAATTGGGATACTCCCACATGATCATGATGTATAATTATTTTACTATGATGGTGGATTCAATTTGCTAGTATTTTGTTGATGATTTTTGCATCTATATGCATAAGAGAAAATTTATCTTAAATTTTCTTTTCTTGAAGTATCTTTATCTGGCTTTGGTATTAAGGTAATGTTGGCCTCATAGAAAGAGTTAGGTAATGTTCTCTCCTCTTCAACTCTTTGAAAGGATTTGATCATGATAGGTATTAATTCTTCTTGAAAAGTTTTGTAGAATTCACTTGTGAAGCCATCTAAGTCCTGGTGTTTTCTTTTTTGGGAATTCTTTGTTTTCTTTTGTTTTTCTTTATTAGGTAACTCATGGGTTTTAGAAAAATCATGCCCAAAATACAGGACTCCCATAAACCACCCCACTACCTACATTTTGCATTGGTGTGGAACACTTAGTACACTTGATGATTACACATTTTTATAATTGTACTGTTAATTATAGTCCATGGTTTAACTTAGGGTTCATTGTGTTGTGTAGTTCCATGGATTTTTTTTTAAAAAATTTTTTTCAGTCTTTCTTCATATATGCAGTTTAACATTTCCCCCTTTTAATCACATTGAGACATATATTTCTGAGCTGTTAATTAACTACACAATGTTGTGTTAACATCACCACCATCCAAAATATTTTCCTCATCTCAAATAGGAACAACGTACATTTTAAGCCTGAAATTCCCACTCCTTATCCCCACCTCAGTCCCTGGCACCTGTGTGCTATTATCTGTCTCTATGAGTTGGCTTATACCAATTAAATCAATGAGATCATGAAATATTTGTCCTTTTGTGCCTGGCTTATTTCACTCAACACAGTTTCTTCAAGAGCTCTGGAGACATCCAAGCCCTATGATCAGGACAGATAGCTCCAGAGTTTGGTGTCTTGCCAGTGGGCCCTATTTTGGAGTTTGTGCTCCTGAGAGTGACAGAGCTGGATTCAGTTATGTCTTCTCTACACATGGTTCATCTGTTCATTCTATTTAAACCTATACTTGGTGCTGGAGTTTGTAGGTGTACATCCAAGAGATTGATATCTTTGGACTGTCCATATGCCAGTTGGGCCTTGAGCCTCAGCAGAGTTGCAACACCTACTCTCCAGTTCATTGGAGTCACACAGGACAACTAACTAGGAGGTGAGGATTGACAACCACGATACCAAGGAAATGAGAGCACTTACAACTGCAAGCAAGAGAGTCCTATTCATTGGCTGTATGGGATAGAAGTCCCCTCTCACTTAGAGGTGGAGTGGACATCACCATCCCAGAATCCTCAGGATTGGGGAATGAACTATGGACTAGAGTGGACTTACTAGTATTCTACTTTAGACTTTTGGTGATTCTAGCAATGGAAGAAATTACAACATTGATGTGGAGGCAGTGGCCCCTAGAGGCTCTGGGATAGGGAAAGGGAAAAACAGGTATAATACGAGGGCTTTTTCACTAATTGGGAACCATCCTGAATGATATTGCAATGACAGATATAAGCCATTTTATATCTTCCCATAACCTGCAGAATTGTTTGGGAGAGAGTATAAACTACAATGTGAATAAGATCCATGCTTAGTGGCAATGCCCCAGGATGTGTTTAATTGCAACAAATGTCCCATACTAATGAAAGATGTTGTTTATGTGGCAGGGTTTGGGAAGTGGGGCATATGGGAATCCTTATATTTTATGTGTATCATTTATGCAATCGAAGTATCATTAAAAAAATTTTTTTTTAAGTATTTTCAAAAAACAGGCTGAGGGTCAGGGCCTGGCGAGCAGGCTGCGGCAATGACACTGGCCATGGGCTGGTGTCTACCCCAAGGTGGCCAGCTGGCCCTGGCACTTTGGGCATCTGCCACCAGGTGGTGCCATGGGCCTGGGAGCTCCTGGAGTGGTCTGGGGCAGTGTGGGAAAAGGTTGGTGTGGCTGGTAGGCCAGACCTGAGTCTGGCCTGGTGCTTCCCCCATCCAGCATTGGTGTTGAGTGGCCTGCACCCACTACCTCAGTTTCCCCTCCTGTGCCCCTCTCTGAGATTCTCCCAGTGTTGTGTCAGTTTTATTCATTCCCTAAATATTGATGGAGCACTTCTTGTGTCTGGGTGCCAGGGACACAGCAGGGATCCTGAGGGACCTAATCCCATCACCCAAGGATGGGACATTCTCCCAAAGAGCCAGACAATGATGGGGAGCAGGTGTCATCCCATCCTGGAGAAAAGAGAAAAGCCTAATGGGCCCAGGGTTTCCATTTGGGGTGATGGTGACATGAAATAAATGCCACCAAATTGCACACTTACAAATGGCTAAAATGGGAACTTTTGTGTGATATATATGTTACTAAAATAAAATTTCTAAAGAAAACAACCAAAGCCTAGAAGATAAAATGATTCTTTCTCAGGGGATGATTTTTTCCAGCCTTTCCCTTGGTCTGGCCTGGCAGAGAGGATTCCTGTGTGTCTTTGGTGTGCAAAGCTGGACAGGCTTTGCCACAGACAGACCCCCACTGTGACCTCTGCTCAGCCTCCAGACAAATGGGGCCACCCAGTGCACTGCCACATGGCTGCTCTCTGCTCTCCAGAATCTTCCAACCACTCATTCTTCATCTGGGTGCTCATTGTCCCAAGTGCTAACAGGTAGCCAAAGTCCCCTCCCTCAGAAAACCCAAGACATCTCTAAGCTCCCTGTGGAGAGGGCCAGAACCTAGATCTGCCCCACCCCCACCTCCACCCTGAGAAATCAAGCATCTAGCTCCCCATGCACATGCAGCACAAGATGTCTTCCTGGTGTGGAAGGACATTTGTTGAAGGTCATGGTCAAAGGAAGGTGGCCCAAAGGAGATGCCAGCTCAAGGTCACAAACACGGGGCCAAAGGGGACTTTTGGAAGCCATATTGTGTCTCTCTCTCCTCAAGGCAACCAGACTCACGGTCATGTTTTGGTGAGTGCCCTCCCAGCTGGGCTGGGGGTTGTTTTGTGTGGATTATTCTAATCCAAGATTGATTTCTAGCAGAGCCCATCATTGTGTCTGACATACTTATTGAGTCTGACATACTTATTGTAAATGAAAGTACCCCTTGTTATCTGAAATTCAAATCTAGCTGGGCATCTTGGGTTTCTCTCTCTCTCTCTCTTTTATTAATATATTCTCCACCCTCTGAGATGGCTCCCTTGTCTGTGTGCTCATTGTCTCTGCTCACTTTGCACATCTGTTCATCTTTAGGAGGCACCAAGAACTAAACCTGGGACCTCCCATGTGGGAGGTGGGTGCCCAACTGCTTGAGCCACATGTGCTCCCTTCTCTTTTTTTTTAAGGACATACCAGGAATTGAACCCAGAACCTCATACATGGGAAGCAGGCACTGAACCACTAAGCAACATCCACTCCCCTCTCTCTCTTTTTGAAAACTCTTTATTTTGAAATAATTTCAAACTTGCAGGACAGTTGCAAAAATAATATAAAACTCATACAGAGAACTCCAATCCCTCCCCAGATACCCAGACCCACCAGTTTTAACATTTTGCCACATTTGCTCTATCATTCTATCATCTATCTGTCATCTATGTATTTTCTAAACGTTTGAGGTTAGATCATGCTACTTGAATACGTCATACTTCCATGTCCATTTCCTGATAACAAGATATTCACTTATGTAAACACTTTAGTGCAGTTTTCTTTTCTTTTTTAAAAAAGCCTTAGATTTCATAAATGATACATCAAAAATATAGGGGGAAAGTGCAGTTTTCAAGTTCAAGAAATTTAAACTTGAGATAAAGCTGATAGTCTATATTCCAATTTTTTTCTTATGTCCTTTGAGCCTTTTCTCCTCTTTTGTTAGATCCCATTCAGGATCACAAATTGCATTTAATTGTCACTGTCACTTCAGTTGCTCTTTTTTTCCCAATTGCAGAAATATATAAACAACATAAACTTTCCTACCTCGACCTCTCTGGAGCATAACATTCAGGGGTTTTAATCACACTCAGTGTTGTGCTTCCCTCTTTACCAGAACTTTCCCATCACCCCAAACAGAAACCCAACACCCATTAAGCAACAACCCCTCACTTTCCCTCCCCCAGGCCCTGGTAACCTCTAATCCACTTTCTTTCACTATGGATTTGTCTAGTTTAGCTATTTCATATCAGTGGGATCAGACAATATTTGTCCTCTAGAGTCAGCCTTATTACACTCAACATGATGTGTTTAAGACTCACCCATGCAGTAGCATGTGCCAGAACTTCACTTCTTATGACTAATAGTCCATTGTACACACAGTCTACCTTTTATTTATCCATTCAATTGTCTAGGGACATTTGGGTTGCTTCCACCTTCTGGCTACTGTGAACATTTGTATGCAAGTATCTTTTTAGAGTCCCTGCTTTCAACTCTTTTTGGCATAGATACCTAGGAGTGGAATTGCTTGGTCTCAGGGTACCACTCTGTTCAACTTTTTGAGGAACCACCAAATTGTTTCCCACAGTGGCTGCCCCATTCCACATTCCCATCAACAATGCATCAATAACCCTTTGAATGAGGAATGTAAGAATGAAATCAGAGAGCTGGAAGATTATCAATTCCAAACAGTGCATTGACCTATGAGCACATTGGTCATTGCACAGAATAAAATCTGACTTCCTCTGTCATGATGTCTCCCACTTCCTCCCCTCCCTCCAGCTTGCTAGCACTCTCTGCCCTGTGCTGGTCCCAGGACATGGCACTGGCTGTTCTCCTTCTCTGGAATGAGTGAACACCTGAAAGTTTACTCCCCAAAACATCAATAAAATCCAATCTGGGTATAATCTGCTTGGCTTCCATGCTCTGACTGTTGCTGCCTGCCAGTGTCAGCCTGTGTCATGGTGTGCCCCAAGGAGCTGTTGGGGGTTCTGGGCCAAGGTCTGCTTGTGTGGAAGCTGCTGCTGCCACCTACCCATCCAGTCGCTTGTTCTATCTCCTGGCTGCCATCATGCTGGCACTCATCTCCCATCTGCTGGACTGATTCTGCTCACTGTTCTGGAAAGAAGAGATGGACTTGAGTCTGGTAGGGCTGCAGTACTCAGTGAAGACCACCTTCATCAATGTCATCACATTAGGTCAATTCAGTGAAGATATGATACCCACAGTGCGCTTCAACATGAGAAAAGTAAATAAAGGTAGTGTCGCAATAAAGATATGGGACATAGGAAGGCAACCTCGAGTCCAGAGCAGGTGGGAATGGTACTGCAGAGGAGTCAATGCTATAATTTATGTGATACATACTGCAGATCATGAAAAGATAGAAGGCTCTTGAAATGAGGTCCATAATCTTCTAGATAAACCACAGTTAAAAGGAATTCCAGTGCTAGTACTTGGAAACAAGAGAGACCTTCCTAATAATGCCTTGGATGAGAAACAGCTAATAGAAAAAGTGAATCTCTCTGCTATTCAGGACAGAGAAATTTGCTGCTATTCAATTTCCTGCAAAGAAAAGTATAATATAGATATCACACTTCAGTAGCTAATTCAACATTCAAAATGTAGAAGAAGATGAAGAATCTCCTGAAATCTTCCAGTCCTTCTTGGCTATAATCCTAAAATTATTGTCCATTCTTCTGAAGTACTTCCCAGAATACAGTCCTTTCTAAACCTAAGAAATTACCTTTTTCAGAGTTTATTTCTCATGTGCACTGCTGAAGATGTGTATCCCTAATCCTTCATAAAGAACCAGCTAGAGTTGTCATGATGAAGTCAGCACACACATAAAAAGGCTTCTTGTACATACTTGTCTTAAACAGTGTGTGGAGCTTTTTTAAAAACCACATTTTGACCATCTTAAATCAAGAAAATTGCATATTTCTGTTCTGGCCTTTCACGTCCAGATTTTTATATTGATTTTCAGTAAAAGTCTGTCTGTGATATTTAATTATAGAGTGCAGTAGCTTA
>JAQZBX010039370.1:0-23072 GCA_029593785.1 Cabassous unicinctus
ATGCCACTTCATCTCACACACTCTTGGCCAAATCTAGCTGCAAGGGAGGCTGGGAAATGTGGTTGGTTCTGGAGGGCCATGGACCCAGTTAAAATCTAGAGGTTCCAGGGGAGATAGCCAGCAGTCTCTGCCATGCAGATTTGAAAAATTAGAATCACTTAAACACTAAAAACAAGCATCTATCAAGCCCCTTTTAATCCTCCTGACATCACAAGGCAGAAATTTTCACCCCCTCTTAACAGACGAAGAAACTGAGGTGAGGAAGGATATTAAATGACTTGCTCAAGATGACAAAAGTTAAAGCGACAAGATGGGGTTCAAAGCGATAGCACCTGATGCCAGAGCCCAAGATTTTTCCATCATGTCACACAGGGTGCATTATCCAAGGAGACAGGGACATAGTCAGTTTTCTTTCTGGCTCTATTCCACACACTGAGAATGGTGTGGGGCAGATAGTAGGGAGCAAATTAATAGTTCTTGGATGAATGAATTTCTGTTGCTTTCCTTCTGTTGGAACTTCAACCCAAGAGGGAGACTTCCACTCTTTCTCCCTGGGTGGGGATGTGCCAATAGGGTCCCCCTCCTTACCTATTTGCTCCCAGTGGAGCCACCTGCCCCTGAAACTTTGTTTTCCTTAACATGTGTGTTTGTGTGTGTGTGTGGTGGTGGTGGTGGGGTTTGGCATTCCACAGTGAGGTCTGGTTTTTAAGAGTGCGGACTTAGCTAAGAAGAATTCTCGGGGTGGTCTCCTGGACCTCAGATGGTCTCTGCCTCTCACTCTATAGAGTACAGCCTGGAGCGAGGAGGTGGAGTGACCTGAGCTCTCTAATCAGTTTCCTCCTTTACATCATATGAATAGCTGACATTCATCAGCCCCTTACTATGTGCTTGGCTCTGCTCTAAACCCTTTACATATTCTAAGCATCTTTTAAAATATTAAAAAATAAATAAATAAATAAATTCTAAAAATAAAAAAATAAACCCTTTACATAGAACTCACTCACTTCCCACAGCAATCCTATGAGTTGGGTACCATTATCAGCCCCACTTGACAGATAAGGAAACTGAGGCACAGAGAGGTTAAACAACTTACCCAAGGTCACACAGTAAGTGATGGAGCCAGGATAAAGTCCAAGCCGGCAGCTGGGACCGCTACATTCTAACCATGTAATGACACTCTATTAAATAGTGGAGTGCTTTATAGTTTATAGGGCCCTATCGTGGCTATGACTTATTTTGATTAGAAATAAAAGTCATTTTCCAGATCAGAAGATTGAGGCTAAGTCAGACCAAGGATCCTGTGCAGAGGCCCCGCTCGCCGGCGCGGCTGTCTGTGGCTGGTGCTGCTCTATGCTGGTGGAGGCCTGGGGAAGGGCTCTAGCGCCAAGGCCCTTCTGGCCCTGGAGGCCTGTCTCTGGCAGGTCTGCCTCCCCCTTCCCCCCAGGGGGCCTCCCTTGCTTCCCTCGGGGAGCCTGGCCTCTTGCCGGCCCCCCTCCCTTCCAGCTGTTGCAGCTGTGTGTGTGTCTTGGGGGAGTGGTGGTGGATGGTGGGTGTTGAGTGGGGGAAGAGGGCTGTTTATTTACAACGTGACAATTTTGATGTATTTGCTAGGGGGAAAAAACCACCCCAGCATCACACAATTAAATTAAAAGACCGACGGTTGTGGGCGAAGCTCGTCTACAGCTGACTTAGAACCAAATGGATCGGAGAAAAACAACATAAATTGCTGTGGCTGCGGCTCCTCAGCCAGGCAGGCCCTCCCTGCAGCTGGTAGACGCTGCCGTGGTGGGGTCCCAGCCTGGGGTGCACCCTGCCTAAGCTGGGGTGGTGCAGGTCTGGGTGGCGGCGGCTCTATGTGTTCACTGGCCTTGTGGAGCGGTAGGCTCCCTGGCCTCTGTGGCACGGATGGCCTCCATGCCTCCATGAACTGCCTCCCCCTCCTCCCTGCTGTCCAGGCCAGATATCTGCAAGCAATTCTGGACGTCTCCTGCCTTCCTCTGCCAGTTAGTCCTCAGGTCCCATGGGCTCTCACGCCTCTGCACCTCTCCACCTCTCCAGTCCATTCCCTACTCTCTCTCCTCTGCTCATTGAGACCCTCATCGTTTGTCTCCTCTGCCTCCAGCTGGTCTTCCCACTGCCAGCTTTGCTCAGTCAGCTCTAGTCTATACCCAACTATTATTTTCCTGCCTGGATTGATCCTAGATTTCTTAGCATGTCATTCAAAGCCCTTGTATTAATCAGTTTCTGCTACGATGATGCTATCTAACAAACAACCCCCAAATCTCAATGACCTACAATCAGAAACATATATTTTTCTCACTCATGGGTCTTAAGGTGACTGGGTGGTTCTGTTTCAAGCTGTGCCACCTGCCTCTCATTCGGGGATCATTGGCTACCCAAGTTATGCTCTTCCCATGGCAGATGGCAGAGACACATGAGGCCAAGCTAAAGCACATTTAAAAAGTCCCTGTTTACATCAACCTCACTAACACTTCACTGGCCAAAGCAAGTCATGTACCAAGTTCAACTGGCAATTGGGCAGGAAAATATATCCACCTCCTCTAGTACAAAGCACTGCGAGTCACATGGCAAAAGGAGTAGTTACAATAATCCTATTACAAGGGGGATGTAAGGAATTGGGAACAATAATCCAATTTTCCACACCTCTTTACCACAGGGGTTCTCAAAGGTGTAGTCCCTGAACCATCAGCGTCATCATCACATGGTCCCCCCGCCCAGACCTTCTGAATCAGAAACCCCAGGTGTGGTGTGAGTTTTAACCAGCCCTCCAGATGATGCATGCCCAACTCTGAGAACCACTGCTTGACCACCTTCTGCTTTTGTCCTGAGTCCCGCAAGCTCTGGCCGCAGTGGAGCTGTGTCCCTCCCCTGAGCCCTTCCCCTCCATGCTCCCTGCCGGGATGCTCCTTCCTCCCCAGCGTGGCACATTCCTGCTCATTTTTCAAGACCTGGGTCAGACGGCCCTTCCTCTGAGGAATCTCTCTGCCCCAGCGTGTACCCCCGGCAGAATTAATCACTCCCTCCCGCGCGCTCCCACAGGGCTCCTGCAGGCACATTTAATTATAGCAGGAATCAGAATGCACGGCAGCCGGGTTTGGGACAGGGAGTCCTCCAGGGTCAGGACTGTGTCTTATTGGCTATTTCATCCCCAGCACATCGCATATGCCTGGCGCGTGGCGAGCACTCAATAACTGTTAGCTCATCTGGTTGCTGTATTTTAAATGCTGCTGCTAGGCGGAGGCTGCACGAGTGTTTCTGCCCCAAGAAACCAGGCTTCCCAGAATGTGGGGATGGGAATGCTGCTGGAGGGGACATAACGGGTGGGGTGGTCAGGGCAGCCCAGGCTGGGACCTGCTCGGCTTATGTGAGTTGGGGGAGGCCCGGGAGCCTTGGGTATGGATAGGAAACAGATGAGGGGAGCATCTGGCACCCAGAGGCCCAGCAGCTGGCCTTGCTTATGGCAAATCTAGCAAAGGCCCATCCAAGGGACTCCGTGGGCTTTGATTGTTTATTAGATGTGGGAAAAGCTGACTGACCATCTGACTGGGAGATCTTGGGCAGGTCTGCCTCCCCCATCAGACTAGGAGGTCACCTGAGGCAGGGTTGTGTCTTCTCCACTCGGCTGGGGTCCCCGTGTAGCATGAGCTGTCCCTGCCATAGGACTAGCTCTCCCTTCTCCCCCGTTGGGCTGTATCTTCCCCCATCAAGCTCCTGGTGCAGGAATTAGGTCTCTTCCACTGGGCTTGGGTGACCTTGGGGTGGCTTAGGGGCTGCGTCCTCCTTTTAAATACTTAGATGCCCATTACCCCAAAGACAGAGGCAAAGCAGCCTCAATTCACTTTCCCTAGCTGAGATCCCGATAAGACTTCCATCCAGTTCTCTCCCTGCAGCCCCAACACCTCTCCAGAGGAGCTTTCTCCTCCTTTTCTAAAACAACCAGAGAAGGAGCAGCCAACCCGAGGCTGAAGAGATTTCCCTAGCTGTGTGGGTGTGGAGGGGTACGGGAGCTGCAGGATTGGGTGTCGGGGAGGAGAGCACATGCAGTAGGCCGAGGGGAGCCCTCTGTGCTCTAATCTTTTCCTTCCGGGCTGACAGGTACATTTCAAGGGAAATTGAATCTGCACATTTCAGCTTCATTTGCACTTAACGCATGTGGCTGGTAGTGGGCAGGAGGCTTTTGATGTCTGTGTCTTGGTGCCCAAGTCTTTTTAAGCCTCTTTTCTTTGAAGCCAGGGAGACTTGTGTTACTGCCAAGGAGCAGAGCAGGCTTGCACGTTGTCCAGGGCATTCGACTTTGGAGGCTGGGGGGCTGCGGGCTGCACTTCTTCATCCGACACTCCTGCAGGACCGGTTCTGCGAAAGCTTTTGGGAAACCATCTTTGATAGAAGGGGGTGGGGAGAAAGCCTGGTAGATTTCGGAATGGGACTCACCAAGCTCATCCTTCCAAGAAGCAGGGAAGGGGGTCTGTGCCCTGCCCAGGCTTTCTAGAGGGGCTTTAGCATTCACATAATCACATTCTCTCCCTCCTCACTCACTTTGAAGTCATCCTTGTTTTCTTATTCTTAATACGGGCAATTGATGATTTCTCGATCTCGGGTAAAGTTTGAATAAAAGTGCCTTTAGAAAGCTGGTTTTTTTTTTATTGATCTGGTATCATCGTTATAACAGCATGCTTGCTTGGCGAACGCAGCCAGTGTGGTGGAGCCGGAGCCTCCTTTTGGAACAGATTGATGCCAGAGACGCAGAACACCTTGGCCCCTTCTTTCCAGGTCTGCTGCCTCTGGGCCCCCACCCCATCCCAGTCCCTATCCCTTTCCCTCTGCTTTTTAATCCTCTGGAGACAGAAGTCCAGCGTTCGGCACTGACCGCGGGAAGGTGGGCTGGTGCTGAGCTGACACCAGCAGGCGTGTCACTCCTCTGGTTTGAGCAAATTAGTAGCTGGATAGGAGGGGGCAACTGCAGGCCCTCTCCCCGCTCAGCCTGCTGGGCTGCGGACACTGGGATTTGGATGGCTTTTCTGAGGGCTGGATGGCCTTCGGGCCTTCACCAGGATTTGGGCCCCATCCCCACTCTCCCTGCACCCACCCCACTGGGCTGAACAAACAACTCCGTTGTGAGGGGGGTGGCGCAACTCTCCGGGGCTCCATCCCAGCTTGGTGCTCCAGGGTTTGGGGGAAAGGTGGGGTCTGAACCTGGGGAAAGGGGGTTGTGGGGGATTTGAGAACAGAAGAGAAGCAGCATGGCCTTGGGAAACAGGGCCTTTCTGTGTGGTTGGAGACCCAGCCAGGGGCCTGGAGGAGCCTGCATTCTGATGGAGGGGGCACAGCTCTTCACGGGGAGGAGGGGCATTCTTGACTCTAGCATAGTGCTGTGAGCAGGAACAACTGGAGACTTAGCCCCAAGAGCAGAGAGCAGAGTAATGGAATTTTCCCTGTTCGTTGTCTTACAGTGACTGACATGGGCAAGGCAAGCAGGAGAAGGAACTCCCTGGCTCCTCTGGGGTCTGAACCACTGAATGAGAATGAGCTGCAGGATGTCTTGGATTTGAATTATAAATGGACAGAGCCTCAGAGGTCATAACTAGGCTCCCTCTTTGGTCCAGGGGATTGGCAATGACTCCCCCCAGGCCGTGTGGCATGGCAGTTTTCAAGCCAGGACTGGAACTTGGGTCCCGTGACTCTTAGCCTAGTGTGCTCTTTCCATCACGGGTTTAACTTGAGAAAGAACTCCCTGCCTTTGACAGTTGACATGATCAGAGGGGTGCCTCAGGGGAGGCCACGAGCTCTCCAGGTCGCTCACCAACCCAGGGCAGCCTGACAGTTCCAGCTGTGAGTCAGGGAGGTGGAGCCTTGACCTGCAGCTCCACCCCATGTACCCACTGGCCCTAAGCAAAGATTTGCTGTGGCTGGGAAGGGAGGCCCATGGAAAGCAGGCCTCAGTTAATAACTGAGGTCACTGGAGGAGGGGAGCACCGGGCACCAGCCCTCTGCTTTAGAATAAACATAGAGTCATTATCCAGCAAATAATCATCATAATCCTGGAAGACGGCGCGGTTCCCCTCCGGTGCCTTCAATCACCAGCCCTGAATGGGAGCGGAAACTTGAAGCAGGCATCAAACCCACGCAGATGGGAA
Source organism: Cabassous unicinctus (assembly GCA_029593785.1). NCBI lineage: Eukaryota > Metazoa > Chordata > Mammalia > Cingulata > Chlamyphoridae > Cabassous > Cabassous unicinctus. The sequence goes on from JAQZBX010039370.1 coordinate 6,156, forward strand.
GCTGACAGCTCTGTCTCCCAGGCCCGCTCCCGCTGCTGCTCCCAGCGCAGCCTGTTTCCAGGCTTTCCGAGTCACCTGGCTCGGTGAGGGGTAGGGCTTCGGTCCTCGCCAACGCTGGCCGGCGAGTTGGGTGGGAAGAAGGAGGGAGCTGAAACAGAGAGGGGACGTGGACTTTGGGGCATGGGACTGCTGTGTGACCTGGGCAGCCTATCACTGTCTTCTAGCCTTGTTCTCCTCACCGGTTCCATGACAACAAAGACCATTCCCATCTCCCATTTAACAGAAGATGGCATGAGCTGACGTGAAATGCCTGGCTCGCACTAAGCTCTTTGTCATGATGATAAACCTACTATGTCCCTGGAGCTACATACTTTCCTACTTTGTGTCTTCTATCCCCCCCCCACAGACCTGAGAACTAAATACCTACCAGACCAAGGGAACTTTCATCCACCCAACACCCAGCAGTTGGTACTGGCTCACAGCCTGGGGGAGGGAAGGAGCCCCCCAGGGAGGGTGGCTGGGTACAAGTGCCCTTGTCTCTGCCCCCAATGCTTCTCTCTGCACCTCAGTTTCTCCATCCGCCAATTGAGGGAGGTTTGACTAAGACTGTCCCTGATGATCATCCAGATATAGACTTTCTGGGTTCCTGAGCCTTTCCTGGGGTTCCTGGAGTCTCTGATGTGAAGCTTGGTTCATGTCAGGAAGGAGGGGGCCAGGAAGTGATGGGGTTTGACTGCCACTGGCGGCCTCTTCCGTGGGTCCAGTCTGCTGGGTAATCGCCAGGTGGCCATATCCATCTCCCTACCAGGCCCTGTGGGCAGAGAGGCAGGGCCCGCCTGGCTGCTGGCACAGGAGACTGGGGACATTTCACTCAAGTCTTCCCCTTAGGCAGTGAGACGTTGCAGAAAGCACACAGGTTTTGGGCCAGGAAGGCCTAGGTTCAAATCCTGACTCTGCTTCTTTTGGACTGTATGGCCTCGAGCAAGCCCCGCTCCTCAACTGGCCACCCCACGTAGTGGCCTGGACACTGGCCTTGGATTTGCAGGAAAATGAAGCAGCTCCTTGAGAGTCAGGATGTCCCCTTCCTCTCCAGGACCTTTGCCTTTCCACGTTGTCTCTCTAATAAGGTACCCCAGCCACCAGTAGATACCCAGGCACAGTGCCCTTTACAAGCAAGCCCTAAAGGTCAGCTTTGGAGAAAACATCATTTTGGGAATTTCTATTTCCTTGTAAACAATTATTCACAAACACTGAACTTCTATGTGAATGAGGCACTAGCACGGAGCTGAGCCCAGTTCCAGGAACCAGGCTGAAATGAAAGCAGGTGCTGCAGATGCAGAGCTGAGTGAGGAGAAGGATTCCGGGGGCTGCTCCGTGTGGGTCTGGCTGGCTGCCAGAGCTATGAGCTTCCCTCCTCCTGCAGCTGCCTCATCCTCTCCCCACTCCTCCCCCATGCTGGGGGTGGGTGGCCGGATAGGGGAGGAATGAGCACAGGCTTCGGAGTCAGGCTGTCCTGGTATGAATCCCAGCTCTGCCACTCATGAGCTGTGTGACCTTGGGAGATGCACTCAGCCTCTCTGAACTTCAGTGTCCTCATCTGCAAGGCAGGGACAAACACGGCTCTCTGAGCACATTGCAGCACAGATTAAATCAGGCAAAATATGTGAATTGTCCTAGCAGAGAGCCTGGTTCACAGTAAGTGCTTAATAAATACTCCTTTCTTTCTTCCTTTGAGATGTATTTATTGAACTTCAAATAAATGCAGTTTATTGTGTTTGATGCTGAGGACTCAACAGTGAATAAGATCTAATGCCTATATTTCAGGTTCTAGTGGAAGAAACCCTGCCTCCCTCCTCCTTCCTCCCTCTTTCTCTCCTTCTGGGGCTTCTGGGAGGAAGGAGGGAAGACGCTGTGGAATCTCAGGGGGGCTCAAGGTGCCTGTCAGTTAAAAAAGGATGCTCGCAGGCCTGGGGTTCCAAGCTGGCGGGCCCTGTGGACCCAATCCCCAGTATTTAACCTCTCAGTTGGGTGAGGACCCTCCTCTCAGGCTGTCTCAAACCCTGTCTTTTATGAGCCCAGAGAAAATGGGTAAAATCCTGGGACCCATGGGGAACCAGAAGTGGCCCGAGCCTTGCTCCTAGCACTGAGTTTCATCCCCGTCCCTCTTGCCATCTGGGACCTTCACTTGATGCCCTCAAACTAAGTGGAGGCTAAAACAAAAAGGTAACAGAGAACAGGAGCAGGTCTGGCTCTGGACAGTCTCAGGGTTGGGTTGGAGCTGAGATTCTGTTGTGGGCTCAGGACACTGTCCATTTCACTCTTCAGGAAGCGAGGGGAGAACGCTGTCACTTGCCGATCAGGTGAACCCGAGCAAGTCTCTCCTCTTGGACCTTCCATTTCTTCATCTGCAAAACGAAGGGAGGATGATGTGCCTGGGTGCCCACCTGCTGAGACCTTTGCCACCTCTTTTCCCAGTTTCAGCAGCTCCAGCTCTACCCAGGAGCTGTGGGCTCTCCTGACCCCTGAAGAAAGGGGCTGGGGATACTGGGGTGACTTGCAGGGTCCCTGAGGCCAGATAGCAGGAGCTGCAAGTCCCCTTCCTTATCTGCTCTTCTGACACTGAAGCCGAGGCACACCTGTGTGGCTGTGTGCCTGCGTTTTCTTGAAACAAATAGATGAGCTTGCATGAGTTGGAATTAATGTTGCCCACTGCCTGGCATCCTCATGGGAGGCACAGCACTTATTCCAGTGCCACCACTGGTCCCCATTGGGAATGGTCTTTGGAGTCCCTAGGAGACTCATGAGGAACTGACAAAGGTATTGCTTTAGTCACTAGACTCAGACATTTCTTCAAATCACACACACGGGAGGAGGGCCGGAGGGGCGTGCTGGCATTGCCCACAAGCAGTGGAGCATGAGGTGGGGAGAGGCAGCACGGTCTCCTCTACCCTCCTGCTCTCCCCCATGGCCTCCACTCTGACCGGGCCACCTCCTGTGGCTTTCCCTGCCTCTGCTCTCACCCTCTGCCGTCCTTCTCCTACTCCTCCCCTGGAAGATACCCAAACCCACACCTGGCACCCAAGGCCATTCACAGCCTGCCCTTGCCTACCCCTCCAGCTTGCTCCCACTACCGCCCCTTTCCCATGCCACACTCGCGCTGCACCTCGCTACCTGCCATTCTGCAAACGCGACTCGGCTTTTCACACTTGCCTTTGCGTATGCTATTCTCGTGCCTGGGATCCTTTCCCTCCCTGGCCAGTCCCTTATTCAAACTTGAACTCAGGTGCCTTCCCTGCCCATACCCCCCCAATCTGCTCTTCTATCCCAGCAGAGATCACACGGAGTTACTATCTTCCATCTACAGGCTTTGTCAACCCTTCTAGACTGAGCTCTGCAAGGAAAGAATCATTATGTTTAAAAATCTTTGCATCCTTCCACAAGGATGGTTATTATTTAAAAAAAAACCAAAAACTGAAAATTACAAATTTTGAAGAGGATGCAGAGAAATAGGAACCCTTGCACATTGCTGGTGGGAATGTAAAATGGTGTATGCAGCTGCTGTGGAAAACACAGTGAGGTATGTGGTACCTCAGAAAGTTAAACATAGCATTACCGTATGACCCCAAAGAACTGAAAGCAGGGACTTGGACAGATATTTGTATATCAACGTTCATAGCAGCATTATGCACAATAGCCAAAAGGTGGAAGCAACCCAAGGGCCATCAACTGATGAATGGGTAAACCAAATGTGATATAGCCATACAGTGGAATCTTATTTAGCCGTAAAAGGAAGTGAAGTCCTGGTACATGTTACAACCTGGATGAACTTCAAAGACATCATGTTGAGTGAAATAAGCCAGATACAAAAGGGCAAATATTGTATGATTGATCTTATAGGAAATACTTAGAATAAGCAAATTCACAGAGACAGAAAGAATAGTGGTTACTAGAGGTGGGAGGGGGGAATGTGGAATTATTGCTAAATGAGTGAGTTTTGGTTTGAGACGATGAAAATAGTCTGGAAATAGATAGTGGTGAAAGTTACACAGTATTGTACTTAATGTCAAAAAATTGTTCACTTAAAATGGTTGAAATTATTTTTATGTTATGTGTATTTTACCACAACTAAAAAGAAATAAATTATTTCAAAAAATCTTTGCAAAGTTTTTTGGGGCCTAAAAAAGGTAGAATGCAGCTTAGCACACGTAGGTGCTTGGTAAATAATGGCTGATGGATAAATGGAGGGTACAGGCTCTCTGGAACATGATAGGATAAAGGGGAATTAATAATAATTGCCCACACATATTGAGTGTTTACTGTGTACCAGGCATTTTAATAACAGTAGCTGACAAATATTGAAAGTTTACATTTTACAAAAAGAATTATATTTATTCTTCACAATAGTCTGTAGAGGTAGGTACTTTTATTATCCTGGTTTTATACAGACAAGGAAACTGAGGCACAGGGTGATTCTGGAACTCGTGGCAGAGCTTATTCACAAACCAGGCTATCTGGCTCCAGGGCCCAAACTCTTAACCTGTCCCTGGATCTACCTTCTCTAATCAGGCACCCATTGCTAGACACCAAAGTTCCCAAGGAATCATCCATCTGCCGCTGCTGCTTTGCATAGTGGGAAGGTGGGGGAGAGGCTTGCTGAGGCCTCCCCACTCCCACTGCTGGGCGGTCTCATTTGCCTGGCTTCCCCTCTCTCTGCCTCCTCCTCAGAAAGAGGGGAGGGGGCTCCCTCTGGCCAGACCCTGCCCATCCTCAGCCCTGTTTCCAGGCAACCTGTTTCCTGGGCAGTGCCCTCTGGTGCAGCTGTGTTGCCATGGTGACTGCAGCAGGTACAGGTGCATCTTCAAGATGGTGACTGAACCAGTTTCAGTTCCTAATTGACCCTCGGGCCCCCTCTGAGAGAGACTAAAGGGGTGCCCAGACAGGTCGCCTGACATGCAAGCCCACCGAGCACATGGCAGGGGAGGACATGGTTAGGCCTCTGGCAGGGGGTGGACAGGGCAGAGAATGGGGGTGAGGGAGGGTAGAGGGTGGGCACAGGGCCCATGGCCAACTATTCTCTATGAAATCCCAGCAGCAGCCCCCTGGCTGCAGAGATTCTGGCACCCAAGAATTGGCATGCATCTTCCGCAGAGCAGGGAGGGGAAGGGGACTTCATATTCTTTGGGGGAAGGCTTATCTTTTCTTCCAATTTTTTAGTTTTAAAAATATATTAAATATACCCACTCCCAAGGTAGAAATCTAGTCCAATGGCTTTACATACAAATTCTACAAAAATACATTAAAATTGTCCCCACTCCACTAAGTCCTATCCCTCAGTGGTTAAAAACTGTTAACTGTTTATGTAATTTACTTACCAATTTCTTTCTAGTTGTACAGATAGATCTCTATGTGTTCATATGTGCAAAAATATATTTTCTTAAATTGGAATTATGCTCTACAAATTGGCTTGCATCTTGCTTTTTAAAATTCAGTATATATCCCAGAGCTCTTTCCATATTGATATATTGAAATATACTTTTCAGAGTGATATATAATTATTGACACATCTGGCATTGCTGAGGATGGATTAAGAGCAGAGGAAGAGGAGGCCTGAAGTTGGGCCAATCCTGGGGGCTCCTTGGAGGAAGTGGTGACTGACCACCTGAGCAAAGCAAGGAGCTCATTACAAGCAAGGACAAAAGTAATACTTGTTATAACTACAGTGTGCCAGGTATTATGCGCCCACGATCTCATTTACTTCTTACAACAATCCCGTGAGGTAGAGCTGATCCCTTCCACTTTAATGACATGGAAGAGAAGGCCCTGGCTGACAGAGCCAGGATGTGGGGAGATACTAGGACTTCCCAGGCCTGGTGCACTCCAAGTCTCTGGGTTTCCCCCTACCCCGCACAGGCAAGCAGTGCAGCCACTGGTGGGTGGGGACAAGAAGCAGCACCCTACCCTCTGCCCTCCCCTACCACAGCCAGGGCCAGGTAGAGCTCTGTGTTCCACAAAGCACTCTGGAATCCATAAAATGGTAATTTATTGAACAAGCCTTTGGAGAAGGGAAGTAATGAAAACTGCTATATAAATTACGAGGCCATTGGCATTATATAGCTGGAGCGAATGCTGTTAGTCCCCTGAAGGGGACAGACAGCCTGTCCCTGACTCCACCCTCCTCAGCCCAGATGGCTGATCCTAGAAGCCTGAAGGAGAACCTCAAGGAGGGAGAGGCCCATCGTGGGTCCACGGGACAAACAGACCTAGGCCTAGGTTTATTTGGGAACCCCTGGGAGGTCATATGCCCTTCCTAAGCCTCAGTTTCCTCATCACACCTGCCACAGCCACTGGTGCTTTGTCAATGGACAAGGCCCCTGCGGATGTTGGAGTTGTGCATCTATTAGCCGTATTATCACGACCGTATTTCCTCAGCTTGAAGACCCACATTATTTCTCTTTCTAGCGTTTAACGGGATCTTGTTGCATCTTACCTGTTATGTCATATAGCTCTCTGTGCCCCTGTAAAGCTGCTTGCTTGAGTTTAACTTAAAATCAGTGCCATCTTTGAATTGAAGAACTCGTTTTTATTACTAATATTTATTGTCATCATTAGGACTGTTTCACAGGCCGGGGCACCACTGCCTTTTCCTCACTTTAAAAAGGAGAAAAACTCCTGGGGGGAGGGAGAAGACAGGAAGGCTCACAGAGAGCATGCTGTGGCCCCAAACATGCTGTCCGTGGTCCGGAGGGACCAAAAGTCTGGTTTTCCTGGAGCCAAGGATTTTCCTGGGATGCGGGACCTTCAGTGCTTAAAAACAGGAAAGTTCCAGGTAAACCCCGTGATGAGCTGGTCACCCTATTCATTGTCCCTGGGCCCTAACTTGTTTCCTCCATCCAGTGGGGTTAGCAGCCACCAGGAAGATGTGATGGGCCTGCCAAAGGCAAGGGGCTTCCCTGCCGTGCCGGGCGCTGAGCCGAGTCACCAAATGGCCATGGACTCATTTTTCTCTTACGAGAGACCCTCTGGCACAGAGATCTTAACCTAAACCACGTGAACAGCAGGGGACTCCAAAGCTTTGGGGGTGGATTTCAGTCTCATCTGGTGACCCGTTTCCAGCACAATCCAGGGAACTGGCCAGAGTCACCCCCAGTCATGTTTTCATCCTCACCGCATTCTCACCTTATCCAGAAAGCAGAAAGAGGCCCGTGTTATAGATGGAAGAAATGAGGCACGGAGAAGGTAAAGATTTTCCACCGAGCACACCCATTCCAGGCCCAGAAGGAAAGGGGTATGCAGTCAGTGGGCCACTTCTTTTTTGCACAGTGCCCTGCTCTGCCTGACCATGTTTGTTCACTTGGTGGGGGTGCCAGAGGAGCCCTAGGCCTGGTTGCCCTCTGCTAACGGTCCTCTAGGTGGAAATTGAGCTGGACCTTAAGTCCTAGTTTGGGCTTTTGTTGTGTGACCTTGGACTAATCACATGAATTTCTGGGCCTCGGTTTTCTTAACTCTAAAATGAGTGGTAGGGCTACATAATGGCTTCCAAAACGATCTGCACATCTGAACCACTGAGGAAGGTTGTTAAAATACAGATTTCTGGGCCCCACTCCAGGCCTAGAATCTCTGGGAGAAGTCTCGGGAATCTCTGCACTGAAACAGCTTCCCAGGTGATTCCGATGCTGCTAATTTCTGAGCTGCTATTTGGGCACCGCTGGCCTGGGTGGTTAGTAAGGAGGTTGATGGGAGAAGCCAGCCTGGGATGGGGAGGGGGGCGCATTGCAGAAAAGCACAGGGCGTGGGTTCAGAACAGCTGAGTTTTGTCTCTTTGCTAGATGACCTTGGGCAAATTACTTAATCTTTGAGTTTTGGTCTCTTCATCTCTAAAAAGGGGGATAATAATTCCCTGGAAGGACGGTTGAGAGGATTAAATTACAAGATCGATGCAGAAGGTTCCTGCTTCCCTCTCCAACTACATGTCTCACATGTCACCTGGCCCGGTCTTGGCTCACCCCGTCCCACAGCCCTCACTGAGCCTGGCCAACGTCTCGCTACACTAGGCTCTGGGGGACCAGATGGTGAGTGATGGGGCCAGGACAGGCAGGGGGAGTGGCTGACAGGGGAGCAGAAGGAAGGAACAGTGGAGCGGGAAGGGAGGGGCAGTGGAGGAGGGCGGAGGGTCCTCTAGGGGCTGAAATATAATTCCTTCTTTCCGGAATGTGCCTTTTAATCAACTTAATGGGCCTCTGGCTGAGCAGGGGCCTCAGAAAGTAGGAGAGGTGGAGATGGAAGCTGAGGTGACCAACTCCTGGAGGTGGGCAGGGGCTGGTGGACAGGTTGCAGCTGGCCAAGGGGGCCTGCAGAGGGTCTGGCAGAAGCCTGGAAACTGGACTGGTGGTTGGGACCTTCCCCATTTTTCCCCTAACCCTCAGCCCCAGCCCAGGACCTGGCTCCCCGTGGCTTTGGTAGGAGAGACCGAAGAACGCTGGCTGGGAATTGGGAGCAGCTGACCCTTGACCCCTGGCTTCTGACCCCTGACCCTGGGCTTCGCCTAAGGGCAGTGGGAATGCTGGTGCTGAGCTGGAGGGCAGGTGGAAGAGCCTCGTCTGTTAGGATGGGTTGGGGACCAGGTACACGGCGCTGGTCCTTTGAGGCAGGTCTCTTTCAGATGCCATCGATCCATGGGGCTCCAGAAATCTCCTGGCAGGCAGCAGCATCAATTCTCAGCCTCGAGGAACTGTGTTAGCTTTTGAAGCAGGGAAGCCTCCCGCCTTCTCTTTTCCCTGTCCTGGAACCACTCAGGAATGACAGCCCCTGGGAAGGCAGCCTGGCTTAATGAGTCTCCGAGTTCCAGCTCACCCTTCTAGCGGGGTGACTTCTTGCCAGTCCCTTCTCTCTGAGCCTCAATTTTCCCACCCATAGAGCACCACCCTCCCAGCAGTGAGGGAGAGATGTGATAAGATGGGTGGAGGGCCCAGCCCCAGGCAGGTGCCTCCAACACTGAGGTGACATTTGATTCTACCCATCAATGCTGTCTCCCGAGATGGTGAGGAATTCTCAGATCAGTTACAGCAGAGGGTGAGGGGGCCAGGGAGATCAGGTGGGGTGGGGGAGAAGAGGGGTTGGAGGCAGGGAAGCCTGGTGAGGGGGACTGAGGGGTACACTTGTCCCTGTGGCTGGGCAATGTCCCGGCTCCCAGGTCCTACAAGGGGATGTCCCCAAGAGCCATTCCTACCTGTAGGAGCTCAGGAATGCAAAAGGAGGGTGATTTGCATCTGCCTCAAAGTCTCTTCTCAGGCAGTCTTGGAACAAGCTGAGATCTTACCCTGACTGCTGCTATTTTGTGGCTTACCTTGAAGGCTCCTGGGCCAGCCCCTTTGGGGTACAAAGGCCAAAGGCACCAGGGGCCTGTCCCAAAGCCACACAGTGAAGGAGGGGCAGAATGAGAACAAAAACCTAGGGCTCTTCCTGGTCCTGTATGCATTTTCTGCTGCATGATGGTGATGATGATGATGCTAAAGAAATAGGAATAATAGTCAACGCTTACCAAGCATTTACTGTGCACAGGACACAGCTCTAAATCTATTACTCTCAGTACCTTATTCCATCAAAACACTAACCCTGTGGGGTAGATGTTACTCGTATTCTGATTTGACTCACAAGGGCACAGAGGAACAGGGAGGCTTGGTGACTTGTCCCAGGCCACAGCACTGGACGTGCAGACCCACGCTTCAGGCCTGGGCAGTGTGGCCCCCAGAGCCCATGCGCTCATCCTGCACCTACAGATTCACAAAGGAGCAAACTGAGGGTCACTTCAGTCCCAGAGTCTGGTTCCAGTGCCTACACTCTCCAGCTGCCCCGCACGGTCCTCTAGGTGGGTGTGGGAGCGGAGGGTCCCTCCATCTGGGGCTCCTGCCCAGAGATGATTAAGAGTTGATTGCCTTGAGAACATTCTTTGTCTCCTGGGTGTCAAGCCCAGAACAGCCAGGGAGACAATTGCTGCAGGAGTCACATTTGTTAATCTCGCATTCATTAATTTATTTTATTTTCCATCCTCAGAATTAGAACGGGCCTCTTGAATTCAACATGCAAATGTATGCAAAGCAAGATGAACAGGCATCTTTAAAACCTCTGCTCTTTCCCCCCTCTTTGCATTAGTGGAATTGCAGCTCTCCTCAACCAGTGGGAGGGGAGGGGAGCAGGCAGATGTGAGGGCAGGAGTCCTTTGTCACTCTCTGTCCACTGGCAGGAGTACGTTAGTGTCATTCCGTTTTACTTATGAGGCCCAAGAGGCTCAGACGCATGAAGTGCTGAGTTCACCGTCAGACCATAAGGGCCCAGGCTGGGAGCTGGGCCACACTGCCTCCTAACTCCACCTTCTGTACCCTGCTTTGCACACACACCTTCCTCCTCCTGCCCACAGCCTTGTCTCTAGCTTCCCTTTCTGGTCTTGTCCCATGGGGAAACTGCAGTTTAGGGCCTAGCTGGGCAGGGTCTGGGCTGGGTCTGTGGCCCTTGGATAGGTGGCCAGGTGGGTGATGGCCTTCCGAGCCCTCTCTCCCCACCGTGGCCTCCAGCCCCCTCACCTTCCAGCAGCCATGGGATGGAGAGAGACTGGACCACTCCCCTCTCCCTCCTCTAGTCCTCCCCATGGGGCCGACAGAGCTACTGCTCGCTGGGGTTTGGAGATGCCTTGGATCAGAGTGTTGGCCTAACTGCTGGAAAATCCTCCTCAGCAACCCGGGAAGCAAAACCTGACAGATTTCTGAACATGAGTCAAATCGCTGCAGGCTGAGAGAGAGAGAGAGAAACAGGGCTTGAGAAGTCAGGTCTCTAGACTCAGGAGTCCTCTTTCCTCTGCCTCCTCCCCCTCTCCTTCTTCTCCCCTTTCCCCTCTCTTCCCTTTTCCACCAGGACCCCTGTTTGAAAGCTAACAGCCAGAAGGATGAGGGCAGAGCAGCAGAAAAGGCCGGGGAATCTGAGTGGGGCAGGCTGGACTAGGTGAGGCCCGAGAGCTCCTGGAAATGTGGTGGAAGGTGAGGAAGAGGCAGAGAGCATCAGAAAGTCTGAAGAGGGGACCCTTGGACAAAAAAGGAATACTGAAAAAAGAGGGGCTGCTCAGAACATATTTTTATGCTCCTCAAACCAATCCTTAGTGGGTTTGTGCAGAATCTGCACACTGAGATTAGAATAAGATTGGAATCTCATCCAACCCATATCCCTGCCTCTCTGCAAGGATGACCCCAGCCCTGGCTAAAAGCCCCCCTCCCTGCACTCAGAGAGACCCAGCATTCAGGAAGCTGGAGGACTGGGAGAGGGTCACGCAGACTGACCAGGCTGCATCCCTTGGCGTTCCCCACCTGGCCTCTGCCCCCATGGGCAAGTGCACAAGGCCACAGCCTTTTGCTCGGGGAAATGTGCCCAGCAGAAAGTTGGGCTGCAGCCTGGTGTCAGGGGAGAGGTGCCCACCATCTGTTCCATGGAGAAACAGCAGTGGCTCAGCCAAGGCAAACAGTCTAGCTGAAAACAGGTGCCTCTGGAATCCCAACAGCAGCTGCCAGCCGGCCAGCTGCCCAACGGACAATCTGGGGACCCTAAGCAGGAGAAACCCAAGCTGGCTTGCCCCAGGGCACCGGAGAGCCTGCTCTCCCTGTGGGAAGTAGGCACCACTACCCACCCCCGTGACCACTCTTCTTCCAATCCCCTTCCTTCACCCAAGTTTTCTCCGTCAGGTCTTACTGGGAAAGAGTAGGAGGGAATTTGAAAAATAAATAAAAATTTGAAAGATAAATAAAGGAGGAGCAGGACACTCTTTCCCCTTTAATTTTTTAAAGGAAAAATTAATTTTCCCTTTGCTTAAGTACCTGTCACCTTAAATTAATGTCTCTAAGAGCAAAAATGATGGAGAAGTTGGGTCATTAGGCAAATTTTAATTAGAAGCTCAAATGTCCTTTACTAATAAGATGTTACATATATTTCATTCTGTTCTTGTCTCCTGACTGCCAAGATCTTTGCAATGCAGTCGTAGGTCCTTGGGGAGCCGAGGAGATGGCGGCTTGGGGAGATGGAGTTGGGGCAAAGGAGAGGAATGGTGAGCCTCTTTATTCCCATGCAGGGAGCTGGGCAGGGCAGGGGTAGGGTCGGTGGGGGGAGAGATTTCTGTCTTTTCCCTGGGAAGAGGGTCCCCTCTAGGGCCCGAGCCAGCTTCCTCTCTCTGTAGTTGGCTTCATTGCTGCATCCAAGGGTGAGCTCCCAGATCACCTAAGGTAAATGTACGTGTGAGCGTGCGTGCGTGTGTGTGAGCACGTGTGTGCACACTCAGAAAAGCAGCAGAGCAGAGTGGTTAAGAGTTTGGGTTCTGGAGCCATACCGCTTAAGATTCACATTTAGGCTCTAATTATGTGCCCTGGGGCGAGTTACTTACATTCTCTGTGCCTCAGTTTCCTTATCTGAGAAAAATGGGGCTGATGGGTACATACTTCCTCCAGGTGTATTAATACGTGAAAACCACGCGGAATAGGGCCTGGCAATAGGAAGGCCTCAATGAATATTAGCCGCATGTGCACCCACAGGCCAGTGAGATCTGTGCATGCTGCGCTTCAGGGGACAGACCACTGGATCTGGAGTTGAAGGCATGGCTTCGAGCTGTAAGTCTGCCATTCCCAGCCCGTGTGATGTTGTGAAGCCATCCTACTTCTCTGAGCTTCAGGTTTGCCATCTGCAAAGAGGCTTGGGGAGGAGACCTGGAATGCCCCTTCCTGGGTAGGCCTGAGCCCGTGCTGGGGAGCCCTGCCCACTTACCCCACACTCCCTTGCCTGCAGGCAGCACTGATAAACCCATGTGTCAGTCTTGCAGCTTATCAGGGAAAGCTCAGCAGAGGCTGGCATGCACCTGCCTCTGCATGTGGTCAGGAGAGGCTCTTAAAGTGGCCCTGTGTGTGTGTATACATGGGGCAGAGCTCCCTCCATGTCCCTTGGGGGACTTTTCTCTTCTTGATTTGCAAAATGTCATCATTTCACCCAGGCCCACGCAGGACACACTTGCAGGTCACAGGTCTCGATGGCCCTCCGAGGGCCTGGTGGTCTGGGGCAGGGACAGATATAGAGATTCAGCACATGCCCCCCTATGTCAGCCCTGAATTAAGAATGCCTGGGGTCAGGTCTGGGGCATGGTCAGCAGGAGCTTCTCTCAGCTGGTTGTGGGAACCCCGGCCTGGGGGACCCCTGGGTCCCTCCTGGGAACAGGATTTCGTGTCTCTGGGCCTTTATCCTCTCCAGACACCATTTGAGGTGAGGCAGGAGGATAAACTTAGTATGAGCCTCACCCTGGGTATTCTTTCTCCTTCTGGAAACTCTTGACAAAGCTTCTGGAGAGTAGAAAAAGTGCCGGGGTTCTGTGAATGAGTGTGAGAGGGCACTTGCACACACTCAGCACCCACCGTGTTCCGGGCATGGGGGGCAGCACTTTAGATACGCTGGCCTGCCCGCTCCTCTCGCAGCCTCCTGGATGCTGCCATCACCTTTCACAGATGGGGAAAATCGAGGGGAGGCCACTCTCCTAAGGTGGCACAGCTAGTCTGCTGAAATTCAGATCCAGGTCCATCTGGGTTTTATTCATTCCTTTGTGGATAAATGGGTGGACCAGTGAGTGTCAGAAAGACTCCCAGTCTCCGTGGGAGAGGACTTCTGAGGCTTGGAAGCGGCTGGGTCCTGAGCGGCTGTGTGGCTTCAGATGAGTCCCTACCCCTCTCTGGGCCACGAGTCAAATGAGCCCTGGAAGCTGCTTCTGAGATGGGATTTGGAGGGCTCCCTGGAGAAAAGCAATTACACAGGTTGTCGAGGGGCTGGTGTGGGGGCCGGGGCTAAGCTGAAGCTGTCGCTCCCCCAACTCACTGGCCCTAAGTTCATCTTTAGGGCACGAGGTCCAAGCTGAGGGCAGAACTATCACTAGGGCCATTACTCACCACGGCAACACCTCGGCCTCTGCCACATTCACTCTCTGGACCCAGCTTCCCACGGAAAGGAATGGAAATTACACTCATTTTCCAGGAACAAAGAGGCCAGCTTGTGACCTTGTCTGCTTCCTCCCACCAGCACTCTGCTCCCTGCCTCCGCTTAGTTGCGTAAGGGCTTCTGCTACCACTTGGAGCTGTGAATGGGCAGAAAAGGATGGCGCTAAGGGGGCAGAGGCCTCAGAAGGGACCAAGAGGCCCTGTCATCAGTGCCTCCCTCCCAGCTTACTCTGGGGAGAAGGAGTCGGGACATGTAGATGATGGCAGGGAAAGCGAGGGCTGAGGCTGTACGGCTGTGGGAGAACAAGGGAGCTGGTCAGGGTCAAGAAGGATCTGGGGATGGACTCCTGGCTCAGAGGAAATACAGATGGGGGGAGAGAGTTCACTTCTTTGATCAGCTGTTATATGTGAAGCACTTCCATGTTATCTCATTAAATCCAATCATTGTCCCATTCTTAAACACTGAGGAGACAGGCTCAGAGAGGCTAAGTGACTTGCCCAGAACACAAAGCATTTCAGGGGCAGGGCCAGGATTTGAGCACCAGCTCTGCCTGGCTCCACTGCTTCATGGTGCTTCTCTCCTCCACAGGAGTTGGAAGCTCTGTTTGAGAGATGTACCTCAATGCTAATTGTCATATGGCTCTCCCTGGGCCTCAATTTACCCATCTGTAAAATGAGAAGATCAGACTAGATGATTTCTAAAGCACATTTTAGTGCTGTCTTTCTATCTTAAGAGGTGAGACTTTTGGGGCTCCCCCTAAAGTTGAGGACTCCGAATGACTTGAAAAGACATCAGGGTCTTTGTCACCAGTGAACTGGAGTGGAGTCTTTATGCTTCTCAGGGCGTCGTCATCACCGCCTTCAGACACTCCGAGTCCTTTGGCTATTGGTTCTAGCCCTGCATGTGGAGGACGGCCACCAGGAGGGGGGTAAAGAGAGCCCAGCCTCAGGCATCCAGCAGCAAGGAAACCCGGAACAAGTTCTCTGTGGCACAGTAACACCTCTTTCTTTTTCCCCTCCCTCTAAACCGCAGGCTCCAATTAGCAGGTTAGCACGAAAGTCCCCAGACACTTTCCTGCCATCGGATACACTGAATAATGGAGGTGTTTCTGGGGCTTTGCTGGGGAGGGTGGGAGGTGGGATGGGAACCTGAAAAATGTAGTGAGAGAGACGCCAGGCTCCTGGGTGCTGCACTTTCTTCACGCTTTTAGGAAGGTGTCTGATTCCCAGAAGGACTCCTGGCCTGAGTATACTTTTCTTATACTTACTCCATTCCTGAGCTTGTCCTATCATTCTAAGTATTGAGGAACGAATGTAAGAGACAGGAATATTGTGCTGCTGGCCCACTGAGAGAGACCCAGATCTTGCCCCATGGGAAACCTGAATCTGATGAGAGGGGCATGGCTCCCTGGGGTGGGGTACCCAACCTGATAAGATATTGTGGCTCTCTTCCTTAGGGAATTCTTGGGACGGTGGCAAAGATGTTATCCTTCTCTGGGGGTGGAGGGGTGGAGAGTTTAGTCTGAAGGAGTTGAGGAGGGCGTGAAGGGGAAAAAAAAGTTCAGATGCAGAAAGATGACTGAAAAGACTATTCCACTGGAAGCTGGAGGAAAGAGGAGAGTCTTTGCTCCCAGCTGGCCTTTCTCTTGGAGAGGGGTGAGTCAAGCTCCTCACTCTCAGGGAGCCCCATAATAAAGGAGGACAGAGCTGGGAAGTGTGTGCTTGTGCTTGTGTGTGTGTGTGTGTGTGTGCGTGTGTGTGTGAGCAGTCCCATCCCCAGGACAGGAGCTATCACTTTCTAAATGTGTTCAACAGAGACTGTAACAAGGAAACCTTGAGTAATGGCTTCTCTTACTCTGTTCCTTGTCATTTTAGGCAGAAAAGCTCAAATTGGGAACATACAAATACATTTCATGTCTCACTCTACCAAGAGGAAGGTGATGGACTTTGCAGCCTTTCTTGAGCAGTAACTCAACAAAGACTTTGGTAAAAGAATGGGCTGGGGACCATAATAAGAGCATACTTAGTGTCCTATTACAGTCACTGTCTGATATCAGAAGACACCTTCCCCCTCTCTGGGCCTCAGCTTTCTCATCTGTAAAATGATGGGTGGGATTTAGAAAATCTTCCAGGTCTTTTCCAGCCCTTGCCATTCTTGTGTTTTTGTTTTCCTGCAATTCTTCTTCCCAAGGAGGCAGAAGCTGTCCATGGTTCTGAAGAGCTTGGGCTCCATCAAGGATCACCTACCTTCAACATGGCCTAATTACGGTTGTACTTTTTCCATTTGCCAATGATCATGTTTTGTCCATACATATATCGAGCACTGTATTCAGAAGTGTAGATACAGCCAAAATATGAGAATCAAACCCTGCTCCAAGCAGCTTGTGCAAGTCAGAGTATAAACATAACAGGATCAGGGTGAAGGGAGCTTAAAGAACATTTAGTCTAAACCTCTCACATTACAGATTGGCCCCAAGAGGGGAAGGGAGTCCACTAGAGTCACTGAATTGAGCCTATCTTCCCAAGTTGTTGAAGTCAGAGCTCCTCCCCAAACAGAATATTAATTGGCTGTCAAATTGAGGGATTCTGGAGGGGCCACTGGAGTTAGGTTAATTTATGCAATTACTGCTAATCACTCCACGCTATGTGGGGAGCCCCTGAAGCTATAAAATAAAATAGGTAGTTCAGTGCAAACAAATTAGCATTAGAATGAACCAGCCCCACTTTCATACACCCATCACAATGTCACCCTCTGGTGAAAATTTCCCCCAAGGACACCCCTAATTCTCATGCTACTCCCAATCTTCACCCCCAGGTTGCATTGGTCAGGGATCCATCAGTGTTTGTTTGCCCATGTTTTCCTGTTTATTAGGTCCAGGGGGTTAAAGAAAGGAACTATTGGCATCTGGAGAAG
>JAQZBX010039371.1:0-23067 GCA_029593785.1 Cabassous unicinctus
GTCTATAGTAGAGTAATAATAAGTCTACTTTAGTCCATTGTTCATTCCCCAATTTTGAGGATTTTGGGATGGTGATGCCCACCCTGCTTCTAACTGAGAGGGGGCTTAGATCCCATGGGGCAGATGGATGGAGCTCTCTTGCTTGCACTTGCAGACACTCTCTGTTCCTTGGGATGGGCGTTGTCCATCATCATCTCCTTGTTAGTTGTCCTGGGTAAATCCAATGAACTGGAGAGTAGGTGTTGCAACTCTGCTGAAATTCAGGGCTCAAATGGCACATGGACAGACTAAAGATTTAAGTCTCTGGGACATATATTTATCAAGTATAGTGCTAATTACAGGTTCAAATAAAAGGGGCAGAAGATCCATGTGTAGAGAACCTATAAATGAGTCTAACTCTCTTATGCTGGGGAACATAAATTCCAAAATAAGGCCCACTGATAGGGTGCCGAATTCCTGAGCTGTCTGCCCTGCTTACAGTTTCTGAATATCTCTAGAGCCTTCAGGAGCCCCAGTATTTGAGGCACTGTTTTCTGTGACAGTCAATGAGATCTTGCTGAGACTTGCATAAGTGTAACCTCTGGAATGCCCTCCCAACTCACTTTGAAATCTCCTAGCCATAAAAACTCATTTGTATTTACCATTCCCTTTTGGTCAAGGTCTTTTTCCAGATGCATTGCTAGTTGGTGCTTGGTAATAATTTCTTGGTGCCAGGGAGGCTCATACCCAGAAGTCATGCTCCATGCCAGGGGGAAGATAGTGCATTTATATGCTGAGTTTGGCCTAGAGAGAGGCCACATTTGAGCAACAAGGAGATTTGCAGGAGGTAACTCTTAGGCAGTATATAATACTAGGCTAAGTTTCAATTTCACAAGAAAAGGTTCATGAGTACAATCATCAATGTCAATGGCCTGGCATAATGGTCTGTTTTCCTTCACTAGATATTGCCCTTGCACTCGGGAGATTTTTTTGCTGTCCAATTAGAGAATGTAGCAGAAATCCCCAGGATGAGAATTCAATATTCTTTCAGTTATGTGTGGATCTCCACACATATCCTATGAACAACTGAACATATTCATATGTCTCAGAGGCATGCCTCAGGTGAACCCTTCCCGTGCCTCCATACATCACTGACATCCCGCACCAGTGATCCTTCCCCGCCATTGCTGTGACCCTTCTGTAATCCAAAACCTCTCCAAAAATGGAGCCAACAAATTAACTGAATAAAATTAATAAGAAAATGAATTAATAATTAAAAAAATAGCCAATAAAATACAAAAAATTAAAACAATTTGAAATAATAAAAAACCAAAAAATTTATAGACGTTGTGTCTTTCATCACTGTAAGATCTTTTGTCTTATATGTACAGTGATATTTTCTTCCATATATTCCCCCAGTGTCTTATTTTTTTCATTTTATCTTCAAAGGAGCTTTAAGATACAGAAAAGTCACATAGAGAATGCAGGTGATTCCCATATACCCAACACCCTCCCCCTTTCCCCCTCTCCCTTATTAATAACATTTTACATGCAGATGGTATATTTGTTACAATTGATGTACAAATATTGAACCAAGAATTCTTTATCTGGCAAAACTGTCCTTCAAATATGACAGTGAGTTTAAAATATTCACAGGTAAACAGAAACTAAGAGAGTTCATAAACAAGAATCCAGCTCTTCAGGAAACACTAAATGGAGATCTGCAGCCAGAAAAGACAAGAGAGAGAGAGGCTTGGAGAAGAGTGTAGAAGTGAAGGCTATCAGAAAGGCTAACAAAAAGGGTTAAAAGACAGAAAAAAGTAAGACATGACATATGAAAGCCAAAGGATAAAATGGTTGAAGTAAGTAATGCTTTTACAATAATAACATTGAATGGTAGTGGATGAATCTCCCCAATGAAAAGACGTAGTCAAAAAAAAAAAGACATAGGCTGACAGAATGGATAAAAAAACATGAGCCATCTATATGCTATTTTCAGGAGGCTCACCTTGGACCCAAGGATGCAAATAGACTGAAAAGGAAAGGTTGGAAAAGGATATTTCACACAAAAAGTGAGCAGGGGAAGCTACACCGGAGATGCAGAAAAAGTGATAAGAGATGCAGATGGTCATTATATATTAATAAAAGGCACAATCCACCAGAAAGGAGTAACAGTCATAAATATCTATGCACTTATCCAGTGTGCTCCAAAATACATGAGGCAAACACTGGCAAAATTGAAAGGAGAAATAGACATCTCTGCAATAATAGTTGGAGACTTCAACACGCCACTCACATCAATAGATAAAACAACTAGACAGAAGATCAACAAAAAAACAGAGAACTTGAACAATATGATAAATGAGCTGGACCTATCAGACATATACAGAGCATTGCATCTCCAATCAGCAGGTTATACATTCTTCTCAAGTGCTCATGGATCTTTCTCCAGGATAGACCACCTGTTGGGTCACAAAACAACTCTCAATATATTTAAGAAGACTGAAATTATACAAAGCACCTTCTCTGATCATTATGGAATGAAGCTGGAAATCAATAATAGGTGGGAAAGGAGAAAATTTGCAAATATATGGAGGCTAAATGACATACTCCTAAACAATCAGTGGGTCAAAGAAGAAATTGCAAGAGAAATTAGTAGATTTCTCAAGATGAAAGAAAATGAGAACACAGCCTATCAAAACGTATGGGATACAATGAAGGCAGTGCTGAGAGGGAAGTTTATAGCCATAAATGCCTATATTTAAAAAGAAGAAAGACCTAAAATCAAAGGCCTAACTGAACACCTGGAAACTAGAAAAAGAACAGCAAACCAATCCCAAAGCAAACGGAAAGAAAGACATAACAAAGATTAGAGCAAAAATAAATGAAATTGGGAACAAAAAGCAATAGAGAAAATCAACAAATCCAAAAGCTGTTTTTTTGAGAAGATCAATAAAATCAACAAACCCTTAGCTAGACTAACAAAGGAAAAAAGAGAGAAGATGCAAATAAATAAAATCAGGAATGAGGTTATGAGTGACCCCACAGAAATAAAAAAGTTCATCAGAAGATATTGTGACAAACTGTATGCCAACAAATTAGACAACCTAGATGAAATGCTCAAATTCCTAGAAATGCACAAACAACCTACATTGACTCTACAAGAAATACAGGAACTCAGCAAACCAGTACCAAGTAAAGAGGTTGCATCAGACATCAAAAATCTCCAGCAAAGAAAAGTCCAGGACTAGGTGGCTTCACAGGTGAATTCTACCAAACATTTCAAGAAGAATTAATACCAATCCTGTTTAAACTCTTCCAAAAAATTGAAAAGGAAGGAAAATTATCCAACACTTTTTATGAAGCCAACATCACCCTAATACCAAAGCCAGATAAAGATACCACAAGAAAAGAAAATTACAGACCAATGTCTCTAATGAACATAGATGTAAAAATTCTCAAAAAAATACTTGCAAACTGAATCCAACAACACATTAAAAGTATACATCACAATCAAGTCGGTTTTATTCCTGGTTTGCAAGGGTGGTTCAACATAAGAAAATCAATTAATGTAATACACTACATTAACAAATCAAAGGAAAAACCATGTGACCATCTCAATTTATGCAGAAAAGGCATTTGTTAAAATCCAACATCCTTTCTTGGAAAAAAAAAACATTTTTGAAAGACAAGAATAGAAGGAAAGTTCCTTAACATGATAAAGGACATATATAAAAATCCCACAGCCAACATCGTACTCAATGGGGAGAGGTTGAAATCTTTCCCTCTAAGATCAAGAACAAGACAAGGATGCCCACTGTTACCATTGTTATTCAACATTGTGCTAGAAGTTCTAGCTAGAGCAATTAGGCAAGAAAAAGAAATAAAAGGCATCCAAATTGGAAAAGAGGAAGTAAAACTCTTTTGCAGATGACATGACCTTATATTTAGAACATTCTGAAATACCTACAAAAAAGCTTTTATAGCTAATAAATGAATTCAGCAAAGTGCAGGGATACAAGGTCAACATGCAAAAATCAATAGTGTTTCCATACACTAGTAATGAGCAAGCTCAGGAGGAAATCATGGAAAAAAAATCCATTTACAATAGCAACAAAAAGACTCAAATACCTAGGAATTAATTTAACTAGGAATGTAAAAGATCGTTATTCAGAAAACTATAAAACACTGCTAAAGGAAATCAAAGAAGATGTAAACAAATGGAAGTCCTTTGCACGTTCATGGATTGGAAGACTAAACATCATGAAGATGTCAATTCTACCCAAACTAATTTATAGATTCAACACAATGCCAATCAAAATTCCAACAGCCTACTTTACAGAAATAGAAAAGTCAATTACCAAATTTGTTTGGAATAGCCAAAATATCCTAAAAGAGAAGAGCAAAGCCAGAGGATCAATGCTTCCTGACCTTGAAATGTATTATGAAGCTACAGTGGTCAAAACAGATGGTATTTTAGTCCATTGTTCATTCCCCAATCTTGAGGATTTTAGAATGTCTGTTTCTAATTGAGAGGGGGCTTAAATCCCAGGGAGCAGATAGATGGAATTATCTTGCTTGCAGTTGCAGACACTCTCTGTTCCTTGGGATGGGCGTTATCCATTATCATCTCCTTGTTAGTTGTCCTGGGTGAGTCCAATGAACTGGAGAGTAGGTGCTTGCAACTCTGCTGAGATTCAGGGCTCAACCAGCACATGGACGGATCAAAGATTTAAGTCTCTGAGACATATATTTAACATGTATTGTGCTAATTATAGGTTCAGATAAAAGTGGCAGAAAAGCCATGTGTAGGGAAACTATAAATGAGTCTAACTCTGTTATACTGGGGAGCATAAATTCCAAAGTAAGGCTTCTGACAGGGTGCTGAATTCCTGAGCTTGTCAGCCCTGCCTATATTGTCTAGAAATCTCTAGAGCCCTCAGGAGCCCTGCTGTTTGAGGCACTGTTTACTGTGGTAGCCAATGAGATCCTGCTGAGATGTGCATAAGCATAACCTCTGGAACGGCCTCTGGACTCACTTTGAAATCTCTTAGCTATAAAAACTTATTTGTATTTAATATTTCCCCCTTTTGGTCAATAACTTTTTCCAGATGCATTGCTATCTTATTCTATTATTATTCTAGCAATGGAAGAACTTTTATCATTGATATGAAGGCAGTGGCCACCAGAGGTTCTGAGGGGAAGGAGAGGGAAGAATAGTTGTAACATGGGGGCATTTTTGGGACATTGGAATTGTCTTGCATGACATTGCAATGATGGATACAGGCCATTTTACATGTTGTTATAACCTATAAAATTGCATGGGGCAGAGTGCAAACTATAAAGTAAACCATAGTTCATGGTTAGTAACAATGCTTCAATATGTGTTCATCAATTTTAACAAATATACCACACTAATGAAATATGTTGTTGATGTGGGAGAGTATGAAAGAGGGAGTGGGTGGGGTATATGGAAATAACCTATATTTTTTATGTAACATTTATGTAATCTAAAGCTTCTTTAAAAATAAAAAAAATTAAAACAATGGATTGTGGTGATGAGTCCACAACACTGAAACTTACTAAACCTCATTGAATTGTACACTTAAAATGGGTGAATTTTATGGAATATAAATGATTCTTCAATAAAGTTGTTTTAAAAATGAAAAAAGGAAGCAGCATGGTCTTAGTGTAACAATAGACAAATTGATCAAAGGAAGCAAATTGAGAGTTCAGAAATAGACCCTCACCTCTATAGTCAACTGATTTTTGATAAGTCTACCAAGTCCACTTTTCTGGGACAGAACAATCTCTTCAACTAATGGTGTTGGGAGAACTGGATATCCATAATCAAAAGAATGAAAGAGGACCCCTGTCTCACTCTCTATACAAGAATCAACTCAAAATGGATCAAAGACCTAAACAGAGAAGCCAGGACCATAGAGCTCCTAGAAGATAGTGTAGGGAAACATCTATAAGAATTTATTATAGGTGGAGTTCTCTTAAGCCTTATACCCAAAGCACGTGCAACAAAAGAAAAGATAGATAAATGAGACTTTCTCAAAAGTAAACACTTCTGTACCTCAAAGGACTTTGTGAAGGAGAAAATATTTGGAAATCACACTTCTGACAAGGGTCACTAATAGCCATAATATATAAAGAGACCCTACAACTCAACAGTAAAATGACAAATGACCCTATTAAAAAATGGGCCAAAGACTTGAAAAGACATTTTTCTAAAGAAGAAATATAAATGGTGAAAAAACACATGAAAAAATGTTTGACATCACTGGCTATTAGGGAAATGCAAAATAAAATTATAATGTGATATCGTTTCACACCTACTAAAATAGCCACTATTAACAAAACAGAAAACTACAAGTGTTGGAAAGGATGTGGAGAGATAGGAATGATTATTCACTGTTGGTGAGAATGTAGAATGGTACAGCCACCATGGAAATCTGTTTGGTGGTTCCTAAGGAAGTTAGATACACATCTTCCATGTGACCTGGCAATACCACTGCTAGGTATACATCCAGAAGAACTGAGAGCAGTGACACAAACAGACATCTGCACACCAATGTTCACAGCAACATTATCCACATTTGCCAAAAGATGGAAACATCCTAGGTGCCCATCAACTGATGACTGGATAAACTGTGGTATATACACACTATGGAATATTATTCAGCTCAAAGAAGAAATGAAGTTGTGTAGCATATGGCACCATGTATGAACCTGGAGGACACAAAAGGACAAATATTGTATGTTGTTTTTTTCTTTCTTTTTGAGAAATGAAAATGCTCTAAAATTGATAGAAATGATGAATGTACAACTCTGTGATTATACCATATGCCATTGATTGCACACTTTAGATAAATTGTGTGGTTTATGAACAAAAAAATAGGGTGGGTTGGGGGAAAATACATCAAATGTAAAATATGGACTATAGTTAGTAACACTTTGATGATGCTCCTTCATAATTTGTTACAAATGTTTCACAATGCCAGGTATTGGTGGTGGGATGAGGTATGGGAGCCCTGTATGGTGTTATGCATATTTGTTTTGTAAGTTCACAACTTTTACTACACACTTATTGTTTATATAGGTTCATGTATGAGTGATAGACGTCAATAAATTTTTTAAAATGAAAAAAAAAAAAAGAAAATAATTTGCCATATTATTATTTAACTAGTGTGGTGGTTTGAATTATGTACCCCAATATTTAGCCGTGTTCTTGGTCTTGATCCTCATTCCTGTGGGTGTGAACCCATTGTAAATTGGAGTTCTTGAAGTTGTTATTTTAGCTAAGGTGTGTCTCAACTGACTGAGATTAGGCCTTACTCTGAATTACTGAAGCCCTTTGTATACAGAAGAAATCAGACAGAAAAAGAAAGCCACAGGGAGAAGTTGGCAATTACCGGGAACCTGAAAGAGAAAGGAGAGGACAATGCTATTTGTCAGGGAAGCCAAGGAACCCCAGGATTGCCAGAATGCTACTGACCCTGTGAGGAAGCCAGCCTTTCAGACTCCAAAACCCTGAGTCAATCAATTCCTGTTGTTTAAGTCAACCCATTGTGTCATATTTGTCATAGCAGCTCAGACCAAACTAAGACAGCTCACAATGGTTTTAGAGATCACCACATTATTTTCCGTTTCATAAACTGATCTAAGCTTTTTCTGGTGTTTCTGGGATCCATCTGTTGCCCATTTTGGAAAATTGGGGAAATACTCTCTCTCTTTTAAAAAAATATTTTTCCTCAAAAGATATCTTCAGTGGTTCAGAGATAAAATCTGGGAGTATTTCTACCCTCTTGAGTTGGAATTTGTCTGTTCCTCAAAGCTTGAATTTATTTTAAATGATCAGATCATGTTTTAGTTTCATGACATTGACCTTGGGCTGCTTGTTCATTCCCTACCTTGTTTGTTATGCCTTTTCTCGACATGCACATACACACACCTACACACAAACTAGGAATTGTGTACAAAAGTTCTTTATGTTACCTACTAACAGTCACCATTTCTTTCTATCTTCCCCTGTTCGCCTTGTACTTCTGGCTTCAGAGGACATTTTTCAGCCCTGGTCCTTGGTGCACTCTCCATGAATATGTCTTTTCTTTCCTGATTGCTCATATCTATGTTGCACTGAAGGTAGGATCAACAGGGATAAAATGGCCATATTTGCTTTCTAGGGGATGGTAACATCCGAATCAAAAGGTTTCCTGACCCTGCTAAGATTCTTTATTTGCATATAGACTGGCTGAAAATATTTTCTTTGGTTCTCATTTCAAATCATCTTTAAGAATATTTTTATTTGTATAATTTTAAATAATAAATACAATCATATTCTAAAGTTTAATGTAAGGCAAACTCTTTGTTCATGCTGAGTTATAGAAATGACACTGTCAGATTTACTTTCATTTCAAAGCACGTGACTTTTTCCCCTTAAAATGATCACTTTACAGGAACTTGATTAAGGATAGTGGTTACTTCAAGGTGGGAATGGAAGGTAAGGAAGGACAGTACAAGGAACTTTCCAACCAAGAAAAGTGTCACCCCGATGTTTATTATATAAGTCTTTATAAATTTTACATGTATTTAAAATTGCATAATAATTAAAAGATAAAAAGAATAAATTGGCTGAGTAATCATAATTATCATATTAAAAGGTACAGTTTTAATTGGTTATTCCTCACAGAGTCATGCATTCTTTTATTCACTCATCCATTCAACAGACTACTTATGGAGCACTTACTGCATACTTGGCACAGTGCTATGTGATGAAGCTATAGGGTAGAATAACATGGCTCCAGATGTCAGCAGATGTCCCAGCACAGTGGGGAAACACACATGTAAACAAATAATGTGATAGTATGACCAATGATACAATGGAGATATAAAAAATGTGCTACGGTAGCTCATGTGTATTGTGCATATGTGTGTTTGTATGTCTATGTGCACACATGCAGCTAAGTACATTGGGACACTATGGATGGCTTCACAGAAAGGAGACTCTAAGCCTCTCTTTTCCTAAATTAGATCAGAATCATGCTCCCTGGGAGCTTCATTTTCTGCATGGGAAGCTTATGGGAACTATTTCTCCTGAGGCCCCAAGAAGTGCTGGGAGAGGAGATCTTAAATGTGGCTAGGAGACTAGTCTTTTTCACACATGCCCATCTGAGTGCTTCTAAGGGTTCTTTTTTTATAAATTTCTTCCCAGTTAAGGAGGGGTCTTTGGACCATGTAAGTCCAAAGAGGACAGTCACTGCTGATCTGGGCCCTGTGAATGTGGGCCTCAGTGATTGATAACCTGCCTTGCACTGCTTCTTTTTCTTCAGTTCAGAAATATAGAGTGGGAGTGGAGGATGGAGGGAAGGGGAAATCAATTTTGGAATTCAGTTAGGCATATAAGCAATTTGGACAGGGCTGTCCTCCAAAACATCATCTGGAGCATTTTCACTGGAAGAGGCAACACTCAGGGATTTTATGAATTGAATTCAATGCTGTTAAAAACCGGACTTAGACTCTGGGTGTTATGTTTACTCCCTAGAGGCAGAGCTGGCCAAACGGCAGCAGTGAAGGTGTAAGTTAAGCAAGCTGAGTGCCCTGGGCCCAGGTCCCAAGGACTTAATGAATGCCCTATATATCTTCATAGTTGGCATTACATTTAAAATTTTACTTGCAAGAAGATAGGGAGAGAGAGGTGAGCTGATCAGATGGTGAATCAGAAAATATTCATTCCTGCTCTCCCAACATGGTTCATTGCTTTCCTCTGGTTTTCATCAGACTGGCGTATGTATCTGCCTACCCATTGCTAGAAACATTTCTCCTTCACTATCCAGTGTTCTCCGGGCTAGAGAGTGATTTGGAGACCTCATTAAGTGTCTAAGATTTATGTAGTTTAGATCCTTGACCAGAATGGTTTTGGAGAAGTAAAGCTGATGATAATTTGAAATTTTTAAACTGTATAGTACTCAAGGCCGTATTTATTCTTGGAAAGTATCCCCAACTTTTCTTATCTTCTATTTTTTATAGCCCACTAATAATTTTCCCAGAAAGACTATAAATTCATTTCATTTTATATCTTATAATTGTCATGTTATTAACAAGTGATCATTCTTAGCAATTTAATTTGATGAGTAGATGTTTTTCTTCTCTAAGATAGATGAAATTTGAGGAACAGCCCCCAATTACACCTTCACAGTCGAAGTGCTGTAAGGTTAAGAGGCATATATCAAGACAGGTAAGCAAAATCAGTAATGAAAAATGCCTCATTACTTTTTCCAGCTTCTATTCATTCATTCATTCATTCATTCAAGAAATAGTTATCAAGTATCTATTAAGTGCCAAGGATAAAATGGTGAACAAACAAGTCTTAGCTCTTATAAAACTTATCTGGTGGGAAAGACAGATATTGAATTAAATAACCACCTACATTCATCATTACAAACCATAATAAATGCTATAAATAAAATATATAAGTAACTTTGACAATTTATTATGGGAGGATCTGATTCAGCCTATGGATCAGAGTAGAATTCCCTGAGAAAGTGTTTTTTTTGAGCTGAGATTTGAAGGAAAATAAAGATTAACTAGCAAAGAAAGTAAAAACTTTTCAGTAGTGAAAAAGCATGTGCAAAGGTCCTGTGGTGGATGGAGGCCTAAGGGAAAAGAAGAGTTCTGCCTGATGCAGCTGGTGAGACTGATAAATACTAGATCTCCAGGGCCTTGAAGCAAGAGTTTAGCATTTTGTATTTATCCTAAGAGAATAAATGAGCCATTTAAGGATTTTAACAGAGGAGTGGCATGATCATATTTGCATTTCAAAACATCACTATTTGTAGTGTGGAGAATAGATTGGATTGGATGGGTAAATAGAGGATGTTGGGGGAGACTGAGAGGAGGCTATTGCAGAGTCAGGTGGAAGTTAAGTTAGCTTAGATTGGTTCGTGGTGGTGATGGAGACAAATGGATCAGTTGAGTTATTTAGTGATGACATTGAAAGGACTTGGTGAGAGATTGGAAATAGGAGATGAAGGAGGAGGATGAGGTCAAGTCTGACTTCCAGTTACCTGCTTTGTTGAACTTAGGTGATGGGGCTTTTCTCTGTACTAGGGATCACTGGAAGAGAATCAGACTTGGAGTGAAAGGCATTGTAACCGTTGGCCAATTTGATGTAATTATGAATTCCAAAAATAGAATTGGATCATGCTTGTAAACTGATCTGTTAATCTGGGCATGATTAGGTTATGATTAGGGCGTTGACTGGGCCACGTCAGTAGGGCATTGAGCCCCACCCCTTGGTGGGTGGGGAATCGAATATAAAAGGCAAGGCAAAGAACAGAGTTGAAGCAGTCTTTCGAGAAGCAGCTTTGATGTTGTAAAGAAGGCCCCAGGAGAAAAGAAGCGAACTGTTTGCCTGATCGTCTACAGCTGACCTTGTGGAGGAAACAGGAACTAAGCCCGGAGAGAAACGCAGCCCCGGGAAGAGAGGAACTCAAGAAGCCTGAACACTGGGCAAATGTTGGCAGCTGTCTTGCTCCAACACGTGACAATGGACTTTGGTGAGGGAAGAAACTTATGCTTTATGGCTTGGTATCTGTGGACTTCTACCCCAAATAAATACCCTTTATAAAGACCAACCCATTTTTGGTATTTCACATTAGCACCCCTTTGACTGACTAATACAGGCATGAAGCTTGTTTTGGGTATGAGTGTCTGAGGTACCTGTGAGGCATCTAAATGGATATGTGGAGAAGTCAGAGGAGAGGTCTGATTGGGAGATGTAAATGTGGAAGGGTTGGTGTATAAATCATTATTGAAGCCATGTTTTGGGTGACAGAAGGGCTAGGGCTGATGTATGAGCTAGTGCAATGTAGCTCAGCATGGCTGGAAGTTCATGGAATTTTAACAGTGGGTGGAAATAGAAATTACTTTTAAAGTTTTTTTTAAAACAGTTAAATAACTATTATTTCCACTAATAAGTAACACCTGCTTATTATAAAATTTTGGAAAGTCTAGCTCTCTCTCACCTTTCCCCCTTTTGTTAAACAGATGAGGAAAAGAAGATCTCAAGAGATGAAAGTGAGATTGAGAGGTGAAGAATTTTCTTGTTTACTTGTTTGTCTGTTTTTTTAAATTATTATTGAAATAATGAAAATGCTCTAATAATGATTGAAGTGATGAATGCACAACTATGTGATTATACAAAATGCTACTGATTGTACACTATGGATGAACTGTATGCTTTATTAATATGTACCAATAAAAAAAGTGATGAAAGTGGTTCATTGTTAGCATGGGTCAATAACTCTAAGCTCCTTAATTATGTTTTATATCATGATTAATATTGTTTTTTTTAAAAAATGCCCCTCCTCCCCCAAGATGTCTCCCTCATCTGTCTGCTCGCCACCTGCTTGCTGTGTCTGCCCGTTGCGTCTGCTAGTCTTCTTTAGGAGGCACCAGCACCAAACCCAGGTACCTCCCATGTGGGAGGTGGGCGCCCAACTGCTTGAACCACATCTGCTCCCCAATATTGTATTTAATATAGGCATTTTTTTGATGTAGAGGGCTATCATATCATATCATTTTTTAAAATATGAAGATCTTTGGGGAATACTGAAGCCATCCTGTTGCTACTATTTTGATTATGAACAGAACTTGGTCTTAACAGAGGGCCAAGATATTTGTAGGGCTTGGGTGACATAAATAATATATCACAAAGTCATTCCTTTCTCTTCCCTCCTTTTCTCCCCTAAAGTCAGAGAGGGCTAGGTCATACTTCTGTTACTTTGTGCAGATTTGCAGGTTTCATATCTAGTTGAATTACTGTTTTCCACCTGAAATCAATCTGCCTATATAAATTCATGCATTCTAGTGTTGCAAATGACATCAATATTTTCTATCTCAGTGCCGCATCAGGGGAACAGGGAAGATAAAAGATAAACACAATAGTGTCCTTGCTCTTGCCTGGAAAACAAAGGGTCCAGAATAGTTAAGTGAGCTGCTGACCAGCCTAATAGGGGGTAATACAGGAGAACCTGACAGGTAAGAATGAATGTGGGAGAGAAGGGAGTTATGCTATGCTTTCTCTTTTCCTCGGGAGACCTTAGAGCAAGGAACGACCAGAAATCACAAGTGATGATCTGACCCCAAGTATTGTTGCTGGAACCCAGAGAGCAAGCTGATAATGGAAAGGGCTAGTCCCCTGAAAGTGAAATTAATCTTTTCAGCAGTTTCTCACTCTCAAGGGAAGAATGAATCAGGCATTTTATCTGAGGTTGGTAGTGAGTCATCTTTGAAGAAAAAACCTAATCAAACTCTGGACATCTGGGGCCACCTTAGAAGATGGGATTCTGACCCGTAGTGCATCATCAATATCACTAGAAAGGTATGACCTGAGTATATTGAATAAAAAGAAACTATGATCAACTCAATTCTATTTTTGCTAGTCTATTAGTAGATTATGATGCAGGCAAGTTAGACAGTAAATGTTTTAGTGTTTATCAAGTACCATTCAAAGGAGAGAACTTATCTAGCAGATGCATATTTTTGGTGCCTGTATTTTGGTAATTATCATAGGTTGAGTTCCCTGGGAAGCAGCATCTGAGATGAAGATTAATAATCAGGAGGTTTATTAGGAAATGCCCTTGAGATCAACATTTGTGAAAGGGAAGGAAGCAGAAATTCACAAGGGGTGAAGTTGATGCGGTGTCATTGGAGGCCTCAGCCAGCTCTGTGGGGAGTTTTGAAGCTAGGAAGACACTATGGAAAGGAACCAGGATGTTCTGCTCCTATGTCAATCAGTCATTAGAAGCTGTACATACTACGAAGGGGCTGCGACCTTGGGTAAAGTTGTTCTCTTCTGCCAAGACAGTCCCCATAGGGGGTTGACAGCTGAGGACTTCTGATTCCAGCACTCCCAGAAGCTGGGGGAGTAAGTCCTTCCTTCCTGAAGGGGGCCCTGGCAGCATATCACAGCATTCACCACTGACCATCCCTTCTGCCATTTTCATCCACATCTTTGTGCAAATCTGCGAGTAGCAGCTCTGGGATTCCAGTGGGATTCTCTCTAATGCAAATTGAGAAGAGAAAGGTAGTTGGACAAATTATAGCCCCTGCATTTGCAGCTGGTCTTGGGGCCACAACTGATACTCATAATCACCTTTCTCTACTATTCATTCTAGATGTCTCTCACTCTCAGCTAATACCTCTGCTCTTTTTCCTCTCTCTTTTTTATGAGAAGCTGTCAGTTTACTGAAAAATCATGCAAAAAGTACAGGGTTCTTTATATCCCCAGTTTCCCACAGTATTCCCTATTATTAACATTTTGCATTGGTGTGGTAACTTTGTTACAATTAATGAGATAGTATTATTATAATTATACTAACTATAGTTCATAGTTTGCATAAGTGATCACTCTGTATTGTACAGTTCTATGGTTTCTAAAAATTTTTATGTACAACTGAAAATTTCCCATTTTAACCACATTCCAATATATAATTCAGTGGTGTTCATTACATTTACAATGTTGTGCTGCCATCACTACCATCCATTACCAAAACTCCATCACCCCAAATAGAAGCTCTGTACCAATTAAGTCTTAAACCCCTATTCCCTATCCCCATCCCAGCCCTGGTTACCTGTCTTCTAGTTTCTGACTCTTTGAATCTGCATATCTTTCATATGAGTGATATCATATAATATTTGTCCTTTTGTTCTGCTTTATTCCACTCTAAATCATGTCTTTAAGATTGATTCATGTTGTAGCATGTATTAGAGATTTATTCCTTTTTATTACTGAATAATATTCCATTGTTTGTATATGCCACATTTTGTTTATCCATTCATCTGTAGCAATTTGGGTTGCTTCCATATTTTGGCAAATGTGTATAATGCTGCTATTAACATCATTGTGCAAATATCTCTTGGAGTCCCTGCTTTCAATTCTTTTGGGTATATACCTAGAAGTGAATTTGTTGGGCATATGATAATTCTATATTTAACTTTCTGAGGAACTACTAAACTGCTTTTCACTGTGGCTGTGATATTTCATGTTCCCACCAAGAGTGAACAAATGTTTCTATTTCTCCAAATCCTTTCCAACACTTGTTATTTTCCATTTAAAAAATAGTAGCTAGCCTAGTGGGTATGAGATGGTATTGCATTGTGCTTTTGATTTTCATTTCACTAATGGCGAAGATGTTGAACATCTCTTCATGTGCTTATTGGCCATTTGTATATTCCTTGGAGAAATGTCTTTCAAGTTTTTTGCCCAATTTTTAATTGGGTTGTTTGTTTTTTCTGTTGTTGGGTTGTAGGATTTCCTTATATATTCTGGATATTAAACCCTTATCATATATGTGGTTTCCAAATATTTTCTCCCACTCTTTAGGTTGTCCTTTAACTTTCATGATAAATTTCCCTGATGTACAAAGGTTTTTAAATTTGATGAAGTCTAATATATCTATTTTTGTCTTTTGTTGCTCAAGCATTTTGTGTAAAGTCTAAGAAACCATTGCCTAACACAAGATCCTGAAGATGTTTCCTTATATTTTCTTCTATGAATTTTATGGTTTTGCCTCTTATATTTAGGTTTTGGATTCATTTTGAGTTAGTCTTTGTATATGGTGTGAGGTATGTGTCCACTTTCATTCTTTTGCATGTGGATATCCAGTTTTCCTAGCATCATTTGTTGAAAAGACTATTCTTTCCCCATTGAGTGGACTTGGCACCTTTGTCAAAAATTTCTATTTGGAACAAAGGAAATGGTTTGGTAATTGATGGTGGTGATGGTAGTACAGCATTGTGATGTAATTAACAGCACTGAATTATATATTTGTATGTGGTTGAAAGGCGAAATTTTAGGTTACTCTACATATATTACCAGAATAAAAAAAAATCAACGGAAATCCATAACACAAACTGTGAACCTAAGCTAAACCATGTACTATAGTTAATGGTACAATTATAAAAATGTGCTTTCATCAATTGTCGCACATATAACACACCAATGTAAGGTGTTAAAAATAGGGTGGAATATGGGAATCCTGTATTTTATGCATTATTATGCTGTAAGCTCACAACTACTCTAATAAAAAAAAATCATTTGGCCATAGATGTGAGGGTTTATTTCTGAATTCTCAATTCAATTCCACTGGTCTATATGTCTGTCCTTGTGCCATTGCCAAGCTGTTTTGATTACGGAGGCTTTGTAATAAGTTTCACATTGGGAAGTGTGAGTCCTTCAAATTGGTTCTTCTTTTTCAAGATGTTTTTGTCTATTCGAAGCCCTTTATTCTTTAATATACTTTTGGTGATTGGAGTTTCCATTTCTGCAAAGAAGGCTATTGATATTTTGGTTGGGACTGCATTGAATCTGTAAATCACTTTAAGAAGAATTGAGGTCTAATAATATTTAATCTTACAATTCATGATTATGGAGTGTCTTTCCATTTATTTAGGTCTTTGATTTCTATTAGCAGTGTTTTGTAGTTTTCCATGTACAAGTTGTTTACATCCTTCTTTTAGTTGCTCCTGTGAATGGACTTCTTTCTTGATTTTCTCTTCATATTTTTCATTATTAGTGTATAGAAACTCTTCTGATTTTTGCATGTTGATCTTGTGTCCCACCACTTTACTGAATTCATTTATTAGCTCTAGTAGCTTTGATGTGAATTTTCAGGATTTTCTGTATATAGGATCAAGTCATTTGCAAACAGGGAAAGTTTTACTTTTTCATTTCCAATTTGGATGCCTTTTAGTTCTTTTTCTTGCTCAATTGCTCTGGTTTTAATATCTAGAAAATGTTGAATAACACTGGTAACAGAGGGCATCCTTGCCTTGCTCGTGATTTTATAAGGAAAGCTTTCAGTCTTTCACATTATGTATGATGTTAGCTGTGAGTTTTTCATATATGCCCTTTATCATGTTTTGGAAGTTTCCTTCTATTACTAGTTTTCTGAGAGTTTTTTTTAAGAAAGGGTGTTGGAATTTGTCAAATGCCTTTTCTGTATCAATTGAGATTATCATGTGTTTTTTCCCCTTCATTCTACTAATGTAGTATGTTATATTAATTGATTTTCTTATGCCGAACCACTCTTGCATATCTGAAATAAATCCCACTTGATAATGGTATATAATTCTTTTAATGTGCTATTGTATTTGGTTTGGTAGTATTTTGTTAAGGATGTTTCCAGGCATATTTATATGGGATACTGGTCTGTAATTTTGTTTTTTTTTGTACTTTTATCTGGCTTTGGTATTAGGGTGATGGCAGCCTCATAGAATGAGTTAGGAAGAGCTTCCTTCTCTTTAATTTTTTGGAAGAGTTAGGGTAGGCTTGGTGTTAATTCTTCTTGGAATGTTTGGTAAAATTCACCAGTGAAGCCATCTGGCCCTGGGCTTTTCTTTGTTGAGAGGTGTGGTTGTTTGATGCTGTATTTATTCAAGAAAAGCATGCTTTTAAAGTTAATCTTTTCCTGTGGGTGTAAACCCATTATAAGTAGGACCTTTGAATGAGAGGCTACTTCAGTTAAGGTGTGACCCACCTCATTCAGGATGGATATTAATTGTATTACTGGAGTCTTTTATAAATGGAATGAATTTCAGAAAAAGAGAGAGAAAGCCAGGGAAGCAAGAAGCTGAAAGCAAGGAATTCCGAAAGAGAAAGGAAAGATCAGCAGATTTGTTACTTGGCAGGGGAGCCAGAGTCACTAGCAGTTGGTCTTCAGGAAGAAAGCATTGCCTTGATTTGGACATTTTTTGGCCTCAAAACTTTAAGCTAATGAATTCCCATTGTTTAATCCAACTTATTTTATGGGATTGGATGGAGCAGCCTAGGAAACTAAAACAGGAGGTTTTTGATTACTGATTCTACCTCTTTACTTCTTAATGGTCTGTTGAGATCGTCTCTTCTTGAGTCAGTGTAGATAGTTTGCTTGTTTCTAGGAATTTGTCCATTTCATGTAGGTTAACTAATTTGTTGACATACGGTTATTCATAGTATCCTCTCTAACCCTTTTTTTTTCTTCTGGTAGTGGGGGGTTTAGTAGGAATGTCCCCTTTTTCATTTTTGAATTTAGTTAATTGTGCTCTCGCTCTTTTATTCTTTGTCAGTCTAGCTGAAGGTTTGCTGATTTTGATCATCTTTTCAAAGAATCAGCTTGTGGTTTTATTCATTCTTTCTATTGTTTTTAATTCTCTATTTCATGTATCTCTGTCTAATCCTTATTATTTCCTTCCTTCTGTTTACTTTGGGTTTAGTTTGCTCTTCTTTTTCTAGATCTTCTAGTGGTGAAGCTTTGAGATCTTTCTTCTTTTTTGATGTAAGCATTAGAGCTATACATTTCCCTCTAAGCACAGACTTTGCTGCATTCCATAAGTTTTGGTATGTTGTGTTTTCATTTTCATTTGCCTAAAGATATTTCCTAATTTTCCTTGTGATTTCTGTCTTGACCCATTGGTTGTTTTAAGAGTGTGCCATTAATTTCCACATATTTGTGAATTTTCCAGTTCTCCCTCTATTATTGATTTCTAGCTTCATTTCATTGTAATTGGAGAAAATGCATTGTATGATTTCAGTATAGTAAAATTTATTGAGGCTTGTTCTGTTTCCTAATATATGGTCTATTCTGAATGATCCAAGTGTACTACAGAAGAATGTGTATTCTGCTGCACTTTTGTGAAGTGTTCTACATATGTGTATTAGGTCTTGTTGGTTTATACTATTTTCTAATTCCTTATTGATCTTCTGTCTAGATGATCTGTCTAGTTTTGAAAGTGGTTTATTGAAGTCTCTTAGTAAACCATTTATTTTTTTCCTTTCAGATCTGTCAATATTTGCTACATATATTTTGGTGTTCTGTTGATACCTGCAAATAAATATTTATAACTGTTATGTCTTCTCATTAAACTGACTCCTTAATCATGTACTATCCTCTTTTGTCCCTTAAAACAATTTTTGACTTAAAGTCTACTTTATCTCTTATTTGTATGGATACCCATGCTTTCTTTTGGTTAATACTTGCTTGGCATGATTTTTTTCATCTTTTCATTTTCCATCTTCTTGTATCATTGAACTTAAGGGGAGTTTCTTGCAGACAGCATATGGTGTTGGGTCATGCTTTCTTTTTTTAACAAATCAATTTTATTGATACATATTAATAAAGCATACATCCATGCAAAGTATACAATCAATGGTGTTCTGTATAATCACATAGTTGTACATTTATCACTTCAATCATTTTTAGAGCATTTTCATTAGTCCAATAATAATCATAATAATAAAACAAGAAAACAAACAAACAAAACTCATCACCTCTCAATCTCTCTATGCTTCCCCTGCTGTACATAACTGCTATTCTGTTTCTTTCTCTCTAGTATGTTATAGTTTGTAAAAATAGTCTTATATATGCAATATCACCCATATTCGTATTTTACATGAGGTTTCACTAAGTTATA
This sequence comes from Cabassous unicinctus, assembly GCA_029593785.1. NCBI lineage: Eukaryota > Metazoa > Chordata > Mammalia > Cingulata > Chlamyphoridae > Cabassous > Cabassous unicinctus. The sequence goes on from JAQZBX010039371.1 coordinate 19,441, forward strand.
CAATCCCATGTTACATTTTTTAGCTTTCCTTCTAGTAATATACATGAGCTTATATTACCCTTTCAACCACTGGCATATCCATATAATAAAACACTATGATGTCCTTTCATCATTTCTGTTCATTTCCAAAGATTTACAAACCTTTTTACCAGTTCTGCACAGAATAACCCTTAGCTTTCCATTCTCTACCTTATTTCTATTTTCTCGTGACCTGTATTCTAATTATTAACTTCATGAGTTTACACAATAAATTTAGTTCATAATAGTGCAATCATACACCATTTGTCGTTTTGTGTCTGGCTTGGTTCTCTCAACATAATGTCCTCCAGGTTCATCCATGTTGTCATAGCTTCACGACTTCATTTCTTCTTACACTGTGTAATATTTCATCACGTGTATACACCACACTTTGTTTATCCATTCATCAATTGACAGGCACCTGGGTTGTTTCCAACTTTTGGCATTTGTGGAAAATGCCACTATGAACATCAGTGTTCAGAAGTCTATTTGTGTCACTGCTTTCCATTCTTCTGGGTATATGCCTAGTAATGGTACTGCTGGGTCACATGGCAAGTCTATGTTCAACTTCCTTAGGATCTGCCAAACAGTCCTCCACAGTAGCTGTACACTCCCACCAACAGTGAATAAGTTTTCCTATCTCCACATCCTCTCCAACATTTATGGTTTTTAAATAATGGCCAGTCTAATAGGTGTGAAATGATATCGCATTATCATTTTGATTTGCATTTCCCTAATCACTAGTGCTGTTGAACATTTTTTCATGTGCTTCGTAGCCATTTGTAGTTCTTCTTTGGTCAATTGTCTATTCAAGCCTTTTGCCCATTTTTAAATTGGGTAGTTTGTCTTTTTACTGTTGAGTTGTATGATCTCTTTATGTATCATGGATATTAAACCTTTATTGGATATGTGATTGCCAAATATTTTCCCGTTGGGTTGGCTGCCTTTTCAACTTTTTGATAGTCCTTTGAGGTACAAAAGTGTTGAATCTTGAGGAGGTCCCATTTATCTATTTTTCCTTTTGTTGCTTGTGCTTTGGGTGTAAGGTTTAAGAAACTACCGCCTACCACAAGAACTTGAAGATGTTTTCCTACATTTTCTCCAGGAGTTTTATGGTTGTCACTTTTATATTTAGGTCCTTGATCCATTTTGAGTTAATTTTTATATAAGGTGTGAGTTAGGGGTCCTCTTTCTTTCTTTTGGATATGGATATCCAGTTCTCCCAGCATCATTTGTTGAATAGACTGTTCTGGCCCAGCAGGGAGGGCTTGATGGCCTTGTCAAAAATCACTTGACTGTAGATTTGAGGGTCTATTTCTGAGTTCTCGATTTGGTTCCATTGGTCAATCTGTCTGTCTTTATGCCAGTACCATGCTGTTTTCACCACTGTAGCTAAGGAATATGTATTAAAGTCTGGAAGTGAGAGTCCTCCAAGTTTGTTCTTACTTATTTATTTATTTATTTAATTTTTTTTACCGGGAGGTCCCTGGGATCGAACCCCGATCCCTCCATATGGTAGACAGACGCCGAACCTCTTGAGCCACATCCATTTCCCTTGTTCTTTTTTAAAAGACAGTTTTGGGTATTCAGGGCCCCTTACCTTTTTGAATAAATTTGATCATTGGCTTTTCCATTTCTGAAAAAAAAAACAAAAAAAAAAACTATTGGGATTTTTATTGGGATTGTGTTGAATCTATAAATCAGTTTGGGGAGAATTGACATTTTAACTATATTTAGTCTTCCAATCCATGAACATGGAATGTCCTTCTATTTCTTTAAGTCATCTTCATTTTTTTTTTTTTAGCCAATGTTTTGTAGTTTTCTGAATACAAGTCCTTTATTTCCTCGATTAAGTTTATTCCTGAAAATTTGATTCTTTTAGTTATTGATTTTTTTTCTGATTTCCTCCTTACATTGCACATCAGTAGTGTATAGAAACACTACTGATTTTTGCATATTAATCTTGTATCCTGCCACTTTGCTGAACTCGTCTATTAGTTCCAGTAGCATTCTTGTGGATTTTTCAGGATTTTCTGGATATAAGATCATATCATCAGTGACTAGTGCAAGTTTTACAACTTCCTTTTCTATTTGGGTACCTTTTATTTCTTTATCTAGACTAATTGCTCTAGCTAGAACTTCTAGCACAATATGAATAACTTTGGTGACTGTGGGCATCCTTGTCTTGTTCCTGATCTCACCGGGAAAGCTTTCAGTCTTTCACCATTGAGTACAATGCTAGCTGTAAGTTTTTCATATACACACTTTACCATATTGAGAGAGCTTCCTTCTATTCTTATCTTTTGGAGTGTTTTTATCAAGAAAGGATGTTGTATTTTGTCTAATGCCTTTTTGCATCAATTGAGAGGATCATGTGATTTTTCTTCTCCAGTTTATCCATGTAGTTTATTACATTAATTTATTTTCTTGTGTTGAACCACCTTGCATACCTGGTATGTAATTGTGGCATATAATTCTCTTAATGTGCTTTTGGATTTGGTTTGCAAGTATTTTGTTGAAGATTTTTGCATCTGTATTCATTAAAGATATTGGTCTGTAATTTTCTTTTTTGTAGTGTCTTTATCTGGTTTTGGGTTAGGTTGATGTTGGCTTCATAGAATGAGTTTGGTAGTGTTCTTTCCTATTTAAATTTTTGGAAGAGCTTGAGCAAGATTGGTATTACATTGTCTTTGAGTGATTGGTAAAATTCATCTGTGAAGTCATCTGTTTCCAGGATTTTCATCTTTGGGAGGTTTATGATGACTGTTTTAATCTCTTCATTTGTGATTGTTTTGTTGAGGTCTTCTGTTTCTTCTAGGGTCAGTGTAGGTGATTTGTGTGTTTCTAGGAATTTGTCCATGTCCTCTACATTGTCTAGTTTTTTTGGCATTCAGTTGTTCATAGTATCCTCTTACAATCTCTCTTACTTCTGCAAGGTCAATAGTAATGTTCTCCCTCTCATTTCTGATTTTATTTATTTGAATCTTCTCCCTTTTTTTTTTCTTTTTCAGTCCAACTAAGGGTTTGTCGATTTTGTTGATCTTCACAAAAAACCAACTTTTTGTTTTGTTGATTCTGTTTTTGTTTTTTTTTCTTCTCTATTTCAAATATTTCTGCTCTGATCTTTACTATTTCTTTCCTTTGGCTTTGTTTGGGATTGGTTTGCTGTTCTTTTTCTAGTTTCTCCAGATGTGCAATTAGATCTTCAATTTTAGCTCTCTCTTTTTTTAAAAATGTAAGCATTGAGGGCTATAATTTCCCTCTCAGCACTGCCTTTGCAGTGTCCCATAGATTTTTTTTTATTTGTAAAATGATATATAAATACATATGCATATATGTGCATTTGTTTACATAAATGTTATTTGTTATATATATATATATATATATTTTTTAAAGGTGCCTAGATTACCTAAATATTACTCAGAAATTACAGGGATTCCCAAGTTCCCCACCGCCCACACCTCCAACAACATCCCACACAACCATTCCTCATCTGTGTGGTACAATACCCACAATGGATATACACATCCTGGGGCCCTGCCACCGAGCATAGACCACAGTTCACATCACAGACCACACTCTCTCCCACCCAGTTCTGCATGGTATATT
>JAQZBX010039372.1:0-23057 GCA_029593785.1 Cabassous unicinctus
GCTCTTATGCTTTTCAGTGCACAACAATAAAATTGACTGTCTCTGCCCCCTCTGGAGCCAAGCTTCAGTATCACCAGGCTGTTGGGTAAATCCGGTTTACTCAGCAGATTCTTCTCTCCCCTCAGGCGGGTACTGATTCAAGATGGCTTATGTGCTCCCCAAAGCTATCATGGGGTCCAGGCAGCCAAATCCACAGAAAGGAAACCCCTCTCCACCTTCTGTCAGAACGCTCCCACTCTCAGAGAATGTTCTCTCTCACCTGGTTGCTGGCAGGAGTTGCAGCTCAAATCAGCCTTTATCCCTGAGGGTGGGGCTCAGCCATCTGTGTCAACCATCACAGGCAGGGGAAAAACTCATGAATCTTTCCTGAGCAATCCACCTCACTGTCTAGCTCCCTCCAGATAGATATCCCCAAAGTTCTCACTCGATGTGCCCCCAGCACAGACCCCCTGGCAGGACTCTGTCCCCAATCAGGTATCCTCAGAGAGTGAGTCAGTGAGTGCCCTCCTAAACTGACTCCATCTTACCTCTCCTATGCTGTGCTTCTTGAACATGGAAATTCATTTCTTTCTTGAGCATTGGGAAATTTTCGGTCATTATTCCCTCAAATCTTCCTTCTGCCCCCTTTCCCTTCTCTTCTCCTTCTGGAAATCCCATGACAGGTATGTTGTTGAACTTCATGTTATCATTCAATTGAATTTTTTCTGTTCCAATTTCAGCTGGTCTGTCTTCTGTATCAATTTTTCTTTCCTCTATCATTTTGTGTCTGCTCTTGTATGTCTTTATTATTTTTTTAAGATTTATTTTATTTATTCCCCCCTTGTTGTTTGTGCTCAGTGTCTGCTCTCTGTGTCTGTTGTGTGCTTTGTGTCTGCTAGACTTCTTTTTATTTTTGTGAGGTACCAGGAACCAAACCTGGGAACTCTCATGTGGGAGGGAAGCACCCAATCACAACCTCCACTCCCTGCTCATTGTGTCTTTCATTGTGTTTCTTCACTGTTTGTCTTTGTTACATCATCATTGCAGGCACCCAGCTGCTTGAGCCACAACCATTTCCCTCCAGTATTCTTTTTTAAATATGTTTTTATTTTTTCTAAAACATACTTAGATTACATAAACTGTTACATAAAAAATACAAAAATATAAGGGAGTCCCATATGCCCAGCTCCTCACAGCTCCCAGTTTTCTCCACATTGACAACTTCTTTTATTGGTGTAGTACATTTATTGCAAACAATGAACATATTTTGGAGCAATGCCACTAAGGATAGATTATAGTTTACCCTGAAGTTAATACTGTCTCTCACTCAATTCTGTAGGATATGTAATGGCCTGTTTCTGTCATTGCAATGTCATTCAGGACAATTCCAACTCCAATATGCTTTTTATGTCACCAGTCATATCATTCATTCTCATGAATTTTGTTATTTTTCTATTCAGGTTTTCAAATTCTTCTTTGTGCTCCCTCAGTGTCTTCTTGATGTCCTTTATCTCTTTAGCCATATTGTCTTTCAAATCATTAATTTGATTTTTGTAGTTTGCTTGAATCTCGTTGATTAGTTGCCTCAAATCCTGTGTCTCATATGGTGCTTTGATGTATTGCTTCACTTGGGCCATTTCTTCCATTTTCTTAGTATGGTTTCTTTCCTTTTGCTTGCTTTGGGATTTGTTTACTGTTCTTTTTCTAGTTTCTCCAGGGGTTTAGTTAAGTCATTGATTTTAGCTGTTTCTTTTTTTTTCAATATAAGCATTTAGAGCAATAAATTTCCCTCTCAGCACTGCCTTTATTTTATGCCATAAGTTATGATTGATTGTGTTTTCATTTTCATTCACCTCAAGATATTTACACATTTCTCTTACAATTTCTCTTCGGTCCACTGATTGTTTATGATTGTGTTGTTTAGCCTTCACACACTTGTGAATTTCCCTCTTTCCTGTCATGTGTTTCAGCTTCATTCCATTATGATCTGAGTAGTTGCTTTGTATAATTTCAAACTTTTTATATTTACTGAGACTTACATTGTGATGTACCTATCCTGGAGAAAGGTCCGTGGTCTATCCTTGAGAAACGTCCACGAGCACTTGAGAAGAATGTATAACCCACTGAGCTGGGGTGTAACATTCTCTATATATCTGTTAGGTCTAGCTCATTTATTATGTTTAAAGTCTCTGTTTCCTTGTTGATCTCTGTCTAGTTGTTCTACCTAATGATGTGAGTGTTGTGTTGAAGTCTCCAACTATTTTTGTAGAGATGTCTATGTCTCCCTTCAATTTTTTTCTTTTGACATTTATTACTCCTTTGAACATGTCTTGATTTTTATTGTTTGTATTATCCAGTTTTTCCAATATTAATTCTTCAGTAGCTCCAAGTAACTTATAATCTTTACCACATTTATCAGATGAAGAAATCTGTCAAAATAAGACAGAGGGAGTTTATTGTAGCTAGTGTGTTCACTATTAGGAAGTAGTTTGTGTTGCCAGCTCTGCATCTCTAAGGATGTTTGTCACCTGTCAGGGCAATACTCTTGATTTTTCTCAAAAGAGTGGGTTTCATCAAATATTAGAGGTGAAGAACTCAGGTTTGTTTGTTTTCACTCACCATGTTCCCCTTCAGTTTTGCTGGAGTTTGCCTCATGTAATTTGGGGCACACTTGTTAGCTGCATAATTATTTATGACTGTTACTTCTTCCTGGTGGATTGTCCCTTTTATATTTTATATATATATATAATGGTCTTCTGCAACATTTATACTATTTTTTTGCATTTAAAGTCTGTTTTGCCCAATATTAGTCTAGATACTCCAGCTCTTCTTTGGTTACAGTTTGTATGGAATCATCTTTTTCCAATCTTTCACTTTCAGCCAAGGAGAGGGATACTGATGTATTGGGAAGCACAGGATAGAGCATTCCTTGTGTTTGAAACAGAACCGGATCCCTGTGGACAACAGCACATACATAAGAGGCCACCATGGTGATCTGTGGGGTTGGGAGGTGCAGGGCTTTGGGGGTTGGGTCAGACAATGTGAGGAAGTGCTGGCGGCAAGCCAGGGGTGTGACCAGGACCACCGGATTGAACCCATATCCAAGTTCCTCTTACGGATCCTCCCTCTTTCATTCAGGTTGTGTATGTCAATCATACCGCTGCAAACCGGCTGCAACTTGATACTTAGCTTCTTAAAGACCTTGCAGTCTTCCAAGTGGCAGTCACCATTTTACAATCTCACTGGCACTGAAACAGAGTCCTTCTGCCTTTCTCCACATCTTCTCCAACACTTGCAGGTTTGTTTTAAATGAATATTTTTAATTTTTACTTTTTGTACCTTTATTGACAATACACATTATAAACAATCAAACAAATTAAACACACACACATACACCAGACTTTTACCATATTGCACAAAGATACTCAAAAAAGTTCCTTCTCTCTCTTTTGTTGCTTTAGGATATGTCTCGCTCATGGTATCAAAAAATTCCAGCCTTGTGGAATCTGGCAATTTATTAAAGAGGAATGGGATCATGACCAGAAATATGACCTGCCTCAAAGTCAATGGACAGAAAGACACATGGTTCAATGATAATTTCAAAAGAAAGGCTTCCGTACCTTTTATATGAGGATCCCACAAAATGAAGAGGCATAATGAGAAATGAAAAAAGAATTAAAATGAAGAAAGCTCTTACATAATAAAAATCCTTGGGTTGCTTTCTCTCACAGAATGCCTGAGAGGTGCTCACCTGGGCCATCTAGACAGTTATACTTCAGTCTGAAGATATTCAGCTTGGAAACATTGCCTGGTGAGGAACCTGCAAGGTGAGTTAAACAAAATGCACGAGCCAGAGATCATAGCAGTGTGATATGGCTTTTTATTTCTTTTGAATAGCACGAAGTAAAATGTACAATGAAGAAAATAATGTAACTTTTATTATATTAAGGAGAAAAGACAAAGGAATGTGGTTTCCAACCCTGTCACAGTCACTGCAAATATGGAATTCAGCCGAGAATTACAGATCTAGTAGGAGTCAAGGCATATAAAAGTACTTGGGTGTGAAACAGTCCATGATCCCTGACAACAATCCCAGATGGTATCCAGGAGTATCATCTGAGTTGCTGCCCTAGGAGAATATGTCTCAGTGGTCTCCAGAGATTTTACAGACTTGAGAGGAAGGCCGTGCTTTTCAAGTCTGTCAGGAAAATATCTCGTTTTTAAGCCTGATCACAACTTTTGAAAATTCAGCAGAGAGTGATTGTTTTCCCCGACTGACACATTTTCAAGAGAGCAAACATTCCATTGAATGTTTCTTGTGAGGGTGCAAATTTGGCATCAATCTTTGACCTGCCACTTGATCCTTATGCCTTTGGCTAGAAATGTGTGGGTTTAGTTGAATTTCTGACTTAAAGGAGGCCTGGCCATTTTTGCAGTGAAATGTCTGGTACCTTATTCCCAGCACCTTATGACCAAACCGTCTCTTGTATCTTGATCAGGGTTTTAGGAATGGAATTCATCGGACCAATGTCAAGAACCTGGCCTTGCATTTTGATCCTGAGATGTGTGCTGCTAGCCTGAAGGTAAGTTCTGCATGGTTTTGCAGAGTGATTGATAAAGTGAATTTTTGCTAGTGCTCTGGGCATGGTACGTTTTGTGTTCTTCTGATTCCCAGAGTGCAACCAGAACTGCATTTGTGCTCACGGAAGGCAAAGGGGGTGTTCCCAGAGGTGGCAGGGGTGTTATGTCAGATTTGAGGAGAAAATACCGCCTTCCTGAGCTTGACGACTGACTACTGCTGCTTGTGGCTTTTACATTCCCTTTAAAATTTCCATCCATCCAAGGCCAAGGCAGGAATTCTGAAAAGGATGACCACGCTTTCACCCCACGCCCCTTCCACCCACCACATGCCTGGGGTGTTTGGGAGCTCACCCCTAGGTTCTGGTTGGTTTCACTTTTGCAGCCTGCCCATCATGATGTCATGGTGACAAGAGCAGTGATGAAGAAAATACTGCAGCCCTGATCCCCCACCCCTTAACTGACACCCACAGCTTCAGAAAGATAAATGGCTCCTCTCCCCTTTTCTCTGAAACTCAGAGCTTCATGAGGATAAATGGCTCCTCTCTCCTTTTCCCTGAAACCCACAGCTTCAGAAAGATAAATGGCTCCTGACTTCTCTCCTCTTCATCTGCCCAAGGTCCTCTACTTTAGGAAGATAAGCTAAACTTGCTTTTTTTGCTTTTGTAAACACTGCTTGCCCACTTGCTTAAGGAATTTGCCTGCTTGCCCAGCAACCCACTAGCCAATGAACAGGAACCTATATAACCCCATTAAAGCTGATGCTGGGGGCTCAGAATTTGGAGACTGAAATCTCCTCTGGGCCCATGCATTGTTCCTCTGTCTCTCTGAGTGCCATTTGGGCTTTCTCATCGTCTAAGTCTCATTTCTGCTGCAACAGCAGAACGAATGGTAAACTTCATTTCCAGAAGAGAAACTCAAAGGACAACAGAAGCATCCCCAGCCCTCCACCACACACCCGAGACTCCACCGGTTTTCTGAGTGACCCCCACCAACACCTAGGACCCTGAAACCTGTTTGAGTTGGCCAAAGAGAGAGGTCCAAGGGAGGATGTCTGTGACCCACCAGCTCCCAGGGTTCTCCCAAGACACTGGCCTAGACCACCCTGCCTCCCATGGGAGGAGGAGGAAGCCATCCCACTCACACTATGTCCTGCTGGTTTCCCAGGGGCCCTGTTATGGCTCCCTTGATGTGGGGCTATGCTTTGTGCTGCATGTGGTTGGGAATTGGGCTTGCTCTTTTGTGTAGATATGCAGAGCCCTGTACACCCAGTTTTGCAGATTATGTTTGGGGTGTTGTGGGGAGGGGCAGGGCTGCCAAGGAGGTCCTCCAGGGTAGCAGCCACATCCTACCAGTCATGATAAGGGTCCCCCTCCCTCTCAAGGAACCATCCTTTCTTTGAGTCAAGTGGCAGTTGTGCATCATGCCTTTGGGAACATCGTTGTTTCCTCCATACATAGCTTCTGGAGATCTTGCCATGGTGTCTTTCACAGTTGTGGTGGTATGGGTCCTCTTCCAATCCCACCAGCAGAGAATGAATGCTTCCTTGTCTACCTCCAGATCCTTTCTTGCCCTAATCTTTTTCTTTTAACTCAAAAATTGGGGGACTTTTATGGACAATGTACCAGCATTTAAATACACAGACCTTTTACCATTTAGAGATCACAGATACAGATGCTCCATAAAAAGTTCCAACTCTTTTGCTGTTTAAGATCATTCTTGCCCCTGATAGCACCCATATTCTAGTCTTGTGACTTTCAGCTCAGAAAGTGTTGTGTGAGGGCCATGCCACATAATCAGGGAACAGAACATCAAGTTTTTCCATTATAAATTCAGCTGAATCTCTCTAAAGATTTAAAAGCTCAATTTCATAGATAATCAAGTATTCATGCAATTTAGAGATGGATAGAAAAATGGACTAACTTTGAAAATATGAATTCCTCAGATTCATCAAAGGTATACTTAATTGTTCCCCTTTCTTTTAAGAGACAAGACTTGGCATTTTAAAGTAAGTATTGTTACATGGAAGTACGTTAGAAATGCACATTTTAGGTAAACACCAAACCCACGGCATTTCAAGGTCCAGTAACTGGAAAATTGAGTATTAATAAAACACAAAGCAGTCATCCAAATACACACTTAGTGGCAAAAGTAAATAACAGAGACAAGTGGATTTACACCAATTAAAAAAGAAATTAACCTGGGTAGGCTTCAGTGTGGTTCATGAGTCTGCATCAAGCACAGTTGCCCTCATCCTCCAAGAGATCTTCATCTTCCATTCAGAGTATTTTTTTTTTTTATATTTTCAATTCAGCTTTCAGGGTCATCTTTGTTTTTCATTCCACTTCATCTTCACACAGGCTCTGAGCACTTACAATTCTCTGACAGAGTGTTTGGGGCTCAGTCAAAAGCCCTTGGAAATCCTCGGGTGGAAGAGTTCAGTATGAAACTTGCAGTCACAGCTCTGACTGCTTACACAGGACAGAGGCATTGTTCAAATGCTCCATAGCTTTCTCCTATTCTCCTTGGGCTTGTAAGTCTTTCACCAAGCTATATATGTTCTAGGAAGAATTTCTGAACAGTTTCAGCACACTTCAGAGTAGGTATCTTGGAAATCCCAGCTTTTGTTAGACAAGTTTTAGTTTCCTTCCTGGGTCTCACAGCCTCTTTTTGAAACTGGGTTCAACTCACTCTTTTGGTCCAAGTAAAAACTGCACCCCATGCATACCGGCCCACATTCACTGGCAGCCAGGAAGCTTTTCCAACCAAATGTTTCCCTTGGCTGTGGAATGTAGAGGGTGGTGTTGGCCTGCACAGGGTTGTGAGCCACCCACCCTCCAAGATAGAAGTTTTTTAACAATAATTTTATTCTTTACCTTTTATACATTTCTGCATTAGGGAGCCACCCAATTCTGTAGCATTGTGACTAATGAAAACAGTTTACGAATGAAGATATCTCCTTAGGCATAAGGGGCTTTCTTGTCTTCTGGCAGAATGCACAAGAGGTGTGGAAATGGGCAATTTAGGAAGCTCTTCTTAATGTCTGTATGTATTTGCCTAGCAACTCAGACTGCTGAAGCAGCGACAAGATGAGGTAAAGAAAGTTTGCATGATGGTAGTCATGATAGCTGTGTGGTAGGACTTCCATTTCCCTTTGAATATCTTCAAAGAGAATGCAAAATTAGTAATATAATTTCTCTTTCATTCCTCTAAAGAACAAATGCAACATGAACTGGCTTCCTAACATGCACACTGTAAAATGCAAATGTTTATTTCAGGAGAGGGATACCAATGTATTGAGAAACACAGGATAGAGCATTCCTTGTGTCTGAAAGAAGACCCTAGCCCTGTGGACATCAGTGCATACATCAGAGGTCACCATGGCAATCTGTGGGGTTGGGAGGGACAGGGCTTTGAGGGTTGGGCTAGACAATGGCCCACAGTGCTGGCAGCCAGCCATGAGTGTGACCAGGACCACTGGGTCGAACCCGTATCCAAGTTCCTCTTACGATTCCTCCCTCTTTACTTCAGGTGGTATATGTCAATCATGATGCTGTGACCTGACTGCAACTTGACACTTAGCTTCTTGAAGACTCTTCAGTCTTCCACATGGCAGCGGTGACAGTTGCCAGTTTATGATCTCACTGGCACTGAATGAGCATCCCTCTGCCTTTCTCCACATCCTCTCTGACACTTGTGGATATGTTTTAAATTAATTTTTTTAATTTTTACTTTTTGTCCCTTTATTGACAATGCACATTGAAAACAAACCATCCAACAAACAAATAAAACACACACACACCAGACTTTTACCAGTTGCACATATGGATGCTCCAAAAAAATTTCCTTCTCTGTATTTTGTTGCTTTAGGATACCTCTTACCTATGGAATCCAAAAATTCCAGCTTTGTGGATTCTGGCAACTTAAAAAAGAGGAGTAGGATCATGACCAGCAATACCACTTGCCTCAAAGTCAATGAACAGAAAGACACACAGTTTGATGATAATTTAAAAAGAAAGACTTCCATATATTTATATCAGGTTCCCACAAAATGAAATGGCATCCTGAGAAATGAAAAGAGAATTAAAATGAAGAAAGCTATTACATAAAAATACTTGGTTTCTTGTCTTCTCACAGAATGCCTGAGAGGTGCTGAACTGGGCCATCTAGCCAGCTCTACTCTTGTTTGAAGATATTCTGCTTGGAAACACTGCTTGGTGGGGAAGCAGCAAAGTGAGTTAAACAAAATGCAGGAGCTGGTAATCATAGCTGTGTGCTATGGCTTTCTTTTTCTTTTGAATAGCTCCAAGTAAAATGTAAAATGAAAAAAATAATGTATCTTTACTTCTCTAAAGGAGAAAGGGCAAAGGAATGTGGCTTCCTACCCCTGTCACTGCCACCGCAGTTATGGAATTCAGCCGAGAGTTTCAGATCTAGTAGGAGCCACTGAACGTAAAAGTACTTGGATGTGAAACAGTCCACAATCCCTGTCAACAATCCCAGATGGTACCCAGGAGGAAGGACTTACATTCATCTGAGTTGATTCTGTTCAAGAATATGTCTCAGTAGATTCCAGAGATTTTACAGACTGCGAAGAAGGCCATGTTTTTCCAAGTCTGTCAGGAAAATATCTCCTCTTGTTTTTAACCCTGGTCACAACTTTTGAAAAGTCTACAGAGAATGATTGTTTTCCCCTAACTGACACATTTTCAGCAGAACAAGTATCACAGATGCACCAATTGAACATTTCTTGTGAAGGCATGATTTTGGCCTCAGTCATTGACCTGTAACTTGATCCTTATGCCTTTAGCTAGAACTGTTTGGTTTAGATGAGCTTTTGACTTAAAGGGGACCAGGTAGTTTTTGTAATGAAATGTCTGGGACCCTATTCCTGGACCCTTATGACCAATCTGCATCTTCTGTCTTGGTCAGGGTTCTAGGAATGGAATTCATTGGACCAACCTCATGACCTGAGCTCTAACCCTGGTCTTGCCTTTTGATCCTGAGTTGTGTGCCTCTAGTCTGAATGTAAGTTCCATGGGCAGTTTGCAGAGGGAAGGATAAAGTGAATTTTTGGGAGTGCTCTGGGCGTGGTATGCTTTGTGTTATTCTGATTCCCAGAGTGCAACCAGAGCCACATTCCCAGAGTGCAACCGGAGCTGCGTTTGTGCTCTTGGAAAGTAAAGGGGCTGTTCCCAGAGGTGGCAGGGCTGTTGTATCAGATTTGAGGAGAAACTAGCTCCTTCCTGAGCTTGATGGTTGACAACTGCTACTGGTGGCTTTTCCATTCCCTTCAAAATTTCTGTCTGTCCAAGGTCAAGGTAGGAATTCTAAAGAGGATGACCATGCCCCCAAGCCATGCCCCTTTCACCTGCTACATGCCCAGGGTGTTTGGGAGCTCATCCCTGGATTCTGGTTGATTTCACTTTTGCAGCCTGCCTGTCATGGTGACCAGATTGCAGAATGAATGGTAAACTTCATTTCCAGAAGAGGAAATCAAAGGACAACAGAAGCATCCCCAGCCCTCCACCACACACCTGAGACTCCACCTGTTTTCTGAGTGACCCCCACCAATACCCAGGACCATGAAACCTGTCTGAGCTGGCCGAAGAGAGAGGTCCAAGGGAGGATGTCTGTGACCCACCAGCCAAAGACATTGGCCTAGACCACCCCACCCCCCATGGTAGGAAGGGTGAGCCATCCCACTCACACTATGTCCTGCTGGTTCCTCAGGGGCCCCATTATGGCCCCTTTGATGTGGACCCGCAAGTTGTACCCTCTGGGGTGTCCCCAGATTTGGTGAGTCCCACTTGTGACTTGGGATAAGCTTTGTATTCCGCATGGTTGGGAATTGGGCCTGCCCTTTTGGGCAGATGGTTAGGGTCCTGAATACCTATTTTTGGTTGTTATGTTAGGGGTGGTGTGGGGAGGGTGAGGGGGCTGCCCAGGAAGTCCTTCTTGTTAGCAGCCACTTCTGACCAGGCACTACTTGGGTTCCTACCCACCTTAAGGAACCATCCTTTCTTAGAGTCAAGTCACATTTGTACATTATGCCACTGTTAACATTCCTATGACCTCCATACATAGCTTTTGAATATATTGCCATGTCATCTTGCACAGAAGTGGCAGTTTTGGCCATTTTCCAATCCCACTAGCAGAGAATGAGTGTGCTTCCATGTCTACCTCTAGATCCTCTCCTACCCTAGTATTATTTTTTTAATTCAATAATTGGGGGACATTCATTGACAAGGTATGTTCACCAAAATTCACAGATATTTTATCTATTACAGATCAGAGATACAGATGCCACATAAAAGTTCTAACTCTTTTGCTGTTTTAGGATATGTCTTGTCTCTGATAGCACAAATATTCCAGTCTGTGACTTACAGTAAGAAAAAGATGTGGGGCAATGCCACATAATCAGGGAACAGAATGTCATGTTTTTCCATTATAAATTTATTTTAAACTCTTAAAAGATTTTGATCCTCAGTTTGGGTAAATAATCAAGTATTCATCTAATTTTCAGATGGATAGCAAAATGGACTAGTTTTAAAATATGAATTCTTTAGGTTTCTCATATATAGATAATTTCCCCCTTTCTTTCAAGATGGCTCACTGGCCATTTTTATTTAAGTATTTTTACACGTTAAATTATGTTAAATGCTTTAGTGTTAAATGTGGACTATAAGTATGAACCATTTGAACATTTGAGCAGATAGATAAATCAAGTTGTTATGTAGGAAAAACAATAATCGATCCCCTCTCCTCCTCAACATCATAGAGATGAAAGATGCCCTCTATGGTTAAGCTCATCTCTAAAGTCTACTCAGACAAGGAAACAGTCTTTGAGAACAGGTCAATAGAAGTTATCCAAACTGAAATAGAAAGATAAAAGTGTAAAATTAAACATGTCAGGGCATCCAAGAGCTGTGGGACGATATCAAATGACCAAACAAATGTGTAATTTAGATCCCAGAAGGTCAAGAAAAGAACAGAAAAGTCATTTGAAAATGTCTTGGAATTGTCTAACAGTAATAAAAGTCATGAAACCACAGATTAAGAAAACTCAGAGCCTACATAGCAGGATAAATATCAACTGTACACACACATACACATAACACACCTAAAAAAAAATCCAGACTGCTGAAAACATGACATACAGGAGAACAAAAATTAGGAATACAGTAGAATCTTGTCAGAAACTATGCAAATTAGAGGACAATTCTTAAAGTGACTAAAGGAAGCCACTTTAACCTAGCCAAATAATGTTTCAAACATGAAGGAAACATTAAGAATCATCATAAAAACAAAATCTTTTAAAAATGAAAGATTTTGAATTGCACAAGACATTCTAAAATTGTTTTTCAGGCACAGGAATTACACCAGTCTAAAAATTTGATCCACAAAAGAAATCAAGAACAGAAAGTGGTGAAAATGAAGGTGAACATGTAACCTACACTTAATCCTTTTTAACCATGCTAAAAGATAGCTGATTGTCTAAAGAAAAACTGGGTAGTGTCTTGTGCGTTATGGCATAAGTGAAAGTCCAAAATGTGACAGTAAAAGCACAAGGGATGGGAGGGAGGAACTGGACATGGACCATTTGTTAGGGTCTCACATTACACATTGATTGATGTAATGTTCTTGAAGATAGACTGGATATGTATTTTAAGCCCTGGGGTAACCACTAGAAAAAAAAACTTAAATAGCAGTGTAATGACAGGATACTTATGCAGGTTAGGTGGCCTGAGCAAGGCATCTGGCACTTACACTCCATCAACAGAACCTGGACTCTAAGCTGCCTGTCCCCCTCCCCACATCTGACTTAGGACCAGAGGAAAAGAGGGATTACAGCCAGCAAACAGGGCTGTGTCTGTGTGCAACACTGCTACTCAGCCCCCTTGTAGCCTGACCAAAAAGAAAAAAATTTAATAATGCTGACCTGCCTATATTTAAAATTTTGAATTTATTGTCATCAAAGATTATTTGGCATTCAGTTCAATTTTTAAGAATATTGCATCAAGATATTACTTATCTTGATGACTCAGTTTTTTGATGCCTCACTCACCTCACCCTATTCCCAGGCTTGTTTGGAAGAAAAAGTCTTCAGGGAAGCATGGTCTGGCCTTGTGGACCCAGGCTGCAGGGAGGGTGGGCCCCCACCTGCAGGGTCCTTGCTTTGAGGAGTGAGGCTCGAGCCCAGGATGACAGAGGAGGAATTTCATGGGGGAAGCCTGGACCATACCCCAGGGGAGAAGCCTTGTAGGGCTTTGTCTCACCTGAAAAATATGTCTTCAACTGGAGGCACAGGATTCCCAAACCCATCTGACTCCTTGATGAAGGTTTTAAGTGTAAATCATTTCTGTTACAGCAAAAAAAAATGGTTGCACCTAAGTATCTGTTTTAGTGTTGATGTCACTGTAAATTGAGGCTCTTCTTTTCCCATTCCCTGTTCCCACCCCAGCCTGCCTTCTGAGGACACTGTCCAGGCCCCAAGAAAGGAAGGACTCAATTACACCCTCAAGCTCCATCTATGTTCCCTCTGGCCTCCATGACTACTACACTGGACATCCAACACCCTTTCTCCTCTCCTGGAAGGTATCTGCTTCACACAGAGCTACACAGAAGTCTGGGTCCTAGGGATTTTGTTCCAGCAAAGGGTCCAGAAGGACTGTGCCCAAGAAAATTGATAAATATTAATAAAGCATGCAATTCAACCAAAGTGTACAATCAATGGTATTTGGTATAATGACATTGTTGTGCTTTCATCACTTCAATTGTTATTAGAGTATTTTCATTATTTCAGTAATAATAATAACAAACATAAAACGGACAAATAATCAAACAAGAAAATTCTTCACCTCTCAATTTCTCTATGCTTCCCCTACTGTACATAGATGCTATGTCTGCCTATTCTTGCACATTTATAAAATTATTAAGCAGTGTTATTGAGATATATTCACATACCATATGATCTATCCAAAGTGTATAATCAATGGCTTTTATTATAATCACAGTGTTATAATTTTAGAACAATTTCATTACTCCAAAAAGAAAAACTCCAGTCCCGTTAGCAGTCCTTCACCAGCCTTACATAACTACCAATCTAATTTCAACTTTATAAATTGATTTAAATTTACATTTCATATAAAATGGAATCATGCAATATGTAGCATATGTAATATGTGTATAATATGTAATATGTAGAGGGAGCTGAGAGGGCCTAGTGGGTGAGATAAGAGGGAAATCAGAATGACAGGGTGTTCTGGAAGCCAAGCAGATGAGGTCTGTCCAGGAGGGGTGCTGAATGGAGGTGGCTGGTGAGCTGGGCCATGATGTTGTGATGTGGCAGCTGGGTTGGAGTGTGCCACTGAGAGTGTGGGATATAGAGTCAGCAGCAGGAGTCTAGATCATTCTGAGAGGTGCTGCAGGAGTGGGGAGCAGCATCACAGGGCAGATGGAGGGGTGGGGTAGGCAGAAGAGGCCAATGTTTGAGATGGGACATCTACAGACACCCCAGCTAAGGGAATGACTTGGAGAAGAAATACTGACTGTGCTGAAAGGAGGTGGATGTCAGAGGAGTCCTGGGCAAGGCAGGGGTGTGTGTGTGGGAGCCACCCGTGGCATGGTGGTCAGCCTGGGAGCAGGCTGGGTGTGGGACAGGGAGGAACTTCTCATTTGGTTACTTTCCATCACTGTGAAATTAGCAACAAGGTCCTCAGTGGCCATGAGCAGAGGGGAGCATGAGGGGCTGAGGGGAGGATGAAGGCATCATCAAGGCAGATGAGCAGGCAGCCTAAGTGCTGGGTGTCCACTGAGATGGTATTTGCTGGAGACTCATTGGCAGTTGTGCCTTCCTCAAATGGGAATGTGCAGCATAGGTGCATGTGACCAGCTCGGGGTTGTGACAAGGGACCAGGGCAGAGAATTCAGGTGTGGTGGGGGATGGACTCCCCCAGGCCAGGGGGCTGTGTGGAATGGGGCATGGGGACAGTCGGTGAGTATGGTGACAGCACTGATGTCCCAGGACCTCCAGGGCTTGCAAGCATGTGGGAGTCCACCAAAAGGGTGTGCCCAGGGAACAGGACTGGTGTAGGCGTGGGGGCTGTAGTCACTCACCCTGAGGGCTGCTTCCCATCCCTGCCCACTCGTGTCAGACAATGAGGAAGGTGCAGGACAAGGCTGGGGACCCTGTATGGGATGAATCATCTGAGGGTCATTTACATGGAAGGAGTGACCACAGGGGGAGACCCCAGCCAGAATCCCAGAGACCCAGAGGGGGAAAGCAGGGAGATGACAAGGGGAAGGAGATGAAGTGAGTGCCAGGGTGAGAGAATGCTCAGGGGTGGAGGATGCTGTGGCCCCCATCTCCAGCACCCCTGCAGCAGAGCAGGGCCTGAGAGGAAAAGAGAGGAGAGTGCTAGGTGTGCGGGTGCTGCTTCCAGCAGGCAGCAGGTGAGGGAAGGGGCTGGTGGAGGCCATTGCCTCAGGGGCCTGGTCCTGGAGAGGGACAGAGTTCAGCCCCAGGGCAGAGCTCCCTCCAGTGTGGGAGAATTCCAGGAGCCATTGACTGGGCTGAGTAGGCAGCTCACTCCATGTGCCTCCACTCCAGATATCCCCACTCTGGCTCTCCACTCCATGTCCCCCCACTCTGGGTCCCATCACTCTGCTTCCTGCTCACTCCTAGTGCCACCTACTCGGGGTTCCCTCACCTGATGTCCCTCACTCCAGTTACCCCCACACTGGGTTCCCCCATTCTATGTCCCCCACTCTAGGTTCCCCCACTCCTCTTGCTGCTCATTCCTAGTGCTGCCCACTTGGGGTCCCAGCCACTCAGTGTCCTGCCCACTCAGGGTCTGCCCAGGCTGGGATCCACCCACTCAGGGTCCTGCCAAATCCAGGTTCCTCCAATCTGGGTCCCACCGACTTAGGGTCCTGCCCTTTCTGGCTCCACCCCCAGGGACTCCCAGGGGAGCAGTGGCTGAATAACTGACAGCTGATCCTTTGCCCGCCCCCCCCCCCGCAACAACTCTTCCACCGAAAGGAGCTGAGTGCCAAGCTTGTGTATGGGGGGTGGGCAGGGTCTTGGGACCTCATGAAGGAGCTGGGCTCACTAGTGGACCCCGTGGGGGTCAGGAGCCCTGTTGTGGCCCTAGACCTGTGGCCCTCACCTGGGGTCTGCAGGTGGCCAGTACCCCTGCCTGTGCACCTCTGAGTCTATGGGAGGCAGCTGGTCACACCTTCTCCCCAGATTGAGGACAGAGAGGTGGAAGGGGAGAGGGGAGCAAACTTGGGGGTCCCTGTTGCCTAGCCTTCCCCCTTACTCTCCTTGTCCAGGCAACCACTACCATCCTCCCTCTGCCCAGAGGGTTTAAAGAGCCAGAACTTCCCCAGAGAGGTTCACTAGAAGCTGCAGGATTTCACCTTAGGTGTGGGCACCAGCCCCAACAAGGTCCAAAGGGTGTGTGGAGGGTGAGGATGCTTCTCCCAGGCTGTGCCCTACCTGGCTGCTCCTCCCCAGGATGCCCCCATAAAAAGCTCCCACCTAGAATGCTCCCCTCTAGGCTGCTCCCCAGGATGCTCCCCCACAAGCTGCTCCCCCTTAGAATGCTCCCCACTGAGACTACTCCCTCACAGGATGCTCCCCCAGGATACTCCTCCCCTAGAGTGCTTCTCCATTAGGCTGCCCCTCCCTTGGGAGCTCCTTATGGACAGTCTGATGCCCAGGAATTTCCCCCCAGGCTGTTCTCCCCAGGGGTCTCTCTCCAGGTGTATCCCCTCAAGGGGCTGCCCCAGCTCTCCTGAGAGTTCCTCATCTACTGTGACCTGGTGGCCCCAGGACAGGGGCTCATTGTCTGATGGTCATCCCTGCCCTGATTGGAGAGTCTGCACACACAGAGGCTTTGTTTTGCCACATGGAGCCAAAACATAGCCAGTCAGCTGGCTTCAATCCACCCACCTTAAACATCTCCTTGTGCAGACCCTGAGCACCTACCACATGGGGAGAAGGAGAGCAAGCAAGGGGTTACCAGGGAAAGAAGCCCATGGGGAGGTGTGAGCTCAGCCTGTGGGATCCCCCCCTCAGGGGCCACCATGCAGTGGGCAGGAGAGAGCTGGAGGGGCAGGCAGCCTCACTGGAGGAGGAGGAGGCCCCATGTCATCCTGGTTATTCTCTGAGCTCTGGTTCTTCCACTGTAGAGAGAAGTCACCAGGTGAGGTGCAGAGGCCCTGGGGGATTGGCCACACCTGGGGAGACCTGCAGATGGAAGTGTGCCCCACTGGGGATTGTTTGTGCTGTCCACAAGGGAGTCACTCTGCCAGCCTTATGATGCTGGGGTTTTTCAAATGGGCTCTAGGGACCACCCAGGAGATGGCACCTGGGCAGCAGGGATTGTTCCCATGGACTCCCCACAGGTGTGTCTCTCACTTTTTCCAGAGGAATGCTTGATAGCAAATTTGTGAATGGACAAGCCCTCCAGCTCCCCCACATTTTGCCATGACTGGCCCTGAAGAGATGAGGGTGGACTCAGACTGACTGGGCATCTTGTTGTCCTGGGCAGGCACACCTGGCATTGGAGATGAGCTTGCCAGTGGAGCAGATCTGCACCTGATTTGCCAACTATCAGCAGCACTGAAGATCCCTCCTCTTAAGGTCAAAGTAAGGCCTATCAGGGCTGTCAGGCAGCCCCCAAGCTCATGCCCAGTTTGGAGACAGGTCTGTGCTATCAGGTGAGTGGTGTGAGGGCCCAGGCTCCTCGAGGTTTAGGGGTGGGCTACTGGCACCCAGCAAGCTTCACATTCACCCTGTGTCCTTCTGGTTAGGCAGGGGCAGTGAGCCATTTGCAGGTTCAGGGGTTTTCCTGGTGGCTAGAGCTCACCATCAGGTGTTGTTGGGTCAGTTTGTCATCAGAGAGTGAGAATGATGCAGCCAAGGCTGTCCTCAGACTGGGCTCAGAGGCTCCTGTGTGAACATGTGTTACCCAGGTGGGGCTGTGGCAGCCATTCTGTTTGAAGCTTCATATGCAACCAGGGCCAAGAGTTGTGTGGGAGATAGGGTCATGGTGCCACTAGAAGGAGGGGGCCATTGAACCTAGTGTCATGGTTTGGGGTTGTCCAGGATTCATAATTCTGGCTTGTTGGTTAAGACTGAAGACAGACTGAGCAATAAAGGACAGTGGGTTGTAGCAGTGGTGATGCCCTTTTCCAACCAGCAGATGCTCTTATCTGCTTGGAAGACCTAACTATGCTGGGGGAAGGAGACAGGGCATTAGAGCTCCTAGCCTCCCCTCCCTCTGACTCTGCCTTGCTTTCAGCAGGATGAAAGGGAAGTGATGCTCCATGGTCCCTGGAGGCCACCCAAGGACTGTGGGAGCCGCTGGCCCTAGCCCCAGAATTTGCTGGATACAAGACTCTCTCAAAGCTGTTGACTCTCAGGTATTGTCATTCTATTGCCAGCAGGACCACCTCACCTGCTCTGCCCCTGCTCTGCTCTGAGGATGGGACTGAAGGGCTGGGACAGGGTGGTCCTTGGAGTCTGGGAGCAGAGACAGCTCCCATGGCTGTAGGTGGGGGCAGCTTCCTTCTAACAATGGGTGAGGAAGACTTAGAAAGAAGTATAATGTGCAGGTATCACTGTTATATATTTCTAATATTTTGTGTTTTCTAATGTCATTGGGTTAGTTAAACCAACCTTTTCTAAGTTCCTCTTCTGCCCCAGGTGCTGTTTCCAAGCATTGCCCCTGCTCCCTCTGCTTCTCCTTTGATGAGTTCAAAGCCACTGGAACTATAACAAGGGTGCCGGTGGTTGATGTGGATGACTGGTGCAGGCCTGGGACCCAAGCCAGGGCCATGGCTCGTCCTGGCCTGCCCATGACCTTTTGTACATCTGTTCCTCCTTTTCCTTTAAATGTTCTGACACCAGAATCTCTCATAGCTTCAAAGCTGGTTCACTTCCAGACCTAGACCCACCTGGCTGTGTGACCTTGGGCAGGTTCACCTGACCTCTCTGTGCCTCTGTTTTCCCACTTGTAAAATGGGGCTATTGACAGGACCTGTTGAGTGGCTGCAGAGATTACATATGTTTAACCAAAAGCTTGGAGCTCAGTCTGAGATACAGTGAATGTATGATGAATATTAATCCAAAAATTACTAGTTCTTTGCTTCCTGGTGTTCCTTTAATGCACTATCATTTGTTGACTCCACTTTGAAGCTCTTGATAATCCTCAGTTTTCAGTCTTGTACCAGTGCTCCATTTGCAGCCATTGTAAACACAACTGCTAATGAGTGTCAGGTTTCCAGCAACCATATTAATTAAGTGTCCCTGGGGCCAGCCTCTCACAAGTCCTCTCATCTCACATGTCACAGGACAGGGGAGCACAGCATGACCCCTGATGTGTGGGCCCCATAGTCTGTCAGTGCTGAGCCCAGATGGGAACCCAAATTCCCTAACATGGCAGGAGTGTCTTCCCAGGTGGCAGCCTCCAGGAGCCTCTGCCCACTGAGGGATGGTGTTTAGTTGTCCTACAGGTCTCTGTAGGGCACTGAGATGTTGGTGGAGGGTTTGGGCCTCCACACTGCCTTCTGGACCCCCAGTCTGCCCTGGGACTGCCCTCTGCCCTCTGACTGCCAACAGTAACCTAGCAGGCCCCACACTGGCCACCTCAGGATTGTGGCAGATGTCTCTCTCATTGCTGTCATCCATGGAAGTTTATTTCAAGAGTGGGCAGCTGGTCCAGTGTCAGGAGCTGGACTTCATGATGCCCAATCTGGACCCTACTGCACCTGTGCCCCTACTGCTCTGGCTGATCCCAGCCCCACAGGTGGGTCTGCTCTAGACAGGACAATTACTTCTGCACCAGATGCCATGATCCCAGTGTCATGGTTTACAGGTGTCCTGGATTCATAATTCTGGATTTTTGGTTAAGACTGAAGACAGATGGAGCAGTAAAGGACAGTGGTGATGCCCTATTCCAACCAGTGGATGCTCTTACCTGCTCAGAAGACCTAACTATGCCTCTTGATTGAGGATGCAGAAGGGGGAAGGGTCAGGTTGTTCATATTCATACAATATTGTCTGATTAAACCCAGAACTTGTGTCACTGGAACACAGGATCTTCCCAAAGTTATGTCTAATTAAATTTAATATATTTTGCACAATGAAATATGCACATAACTAAGGAGTAAGACAGTGTAGAAGGAGTTAAAATGAAAGACCTCATGCCCCTCTGCTCCCCTCTCCAGAGGCCCCTGACCTCACTTGTTTCTACCTGTTGGACAGAAAGTGTGAGCTTCTTGGACTCCCCAGCTCTCCTATACCCTCATCACATGGTAGACATATAATTACTGTGGTCTCTTTCCTATTTATCATTGTAGTGTTCAATTCCCTAAAATATAGCAAAATATTGCAGCTTCCCACCTTGTCAGGAAGATATTGGCACTATCAATTCATCCTATCACCTAAATTCCCTGTTATTCTAAGGTTTTATGTATGTATTTATTTTTTTCTCTTCAATGTCTTGTTTTCCTGGAATTTCTCATTGTCTTTCTTATCTCTTACAATATCTACTTTTATCACATCCTTAATTTCTTCCAGCATTTTGAGCTTTCCATCTGATGGCCTCCCTGCTGGTCACTGTCCTTCTTCTTGTTTCCAGCTGGAGTGAGGCCTCCCTTTGCCTGGGGTGGGGCCTCCTGACTGAGAACTCCTAAACTGCTTGTCTGGGTTTGCTCCACTGCTTCCTAGAGTGTATCTTGTTCTTTCTCTCAGGATTCCCTTGTATTGTTAGAGAATGTCTTTAGTGAACTTTGTAAGATAAGGAGCCTGGGAGATAAAGTTGAGCATTCTTATCTGCCCTCACAATTGATTGGCAATTTGGCAGAAAAAGAATTCAGAGTTGAAAATACTACTCCCTCAGCCACTTGAAGGTATTAAAATACTGTTTTGTATTTTTCAGTGTTGCTGCTGATGGTTCAGATGTTTTTCTGCTGTTTAATCTCTCACAGGTTTATTTTTCTTTCAGAAAACTTTTAAATTCTTTTTATTTTTGTTTTATATATTTTGTTTTTATATTTCCTTTTTGTTTTGTTTTCTTTGTGTTTTTTGTTTTTTTTTCTTTTTTAGTCTTTTTTTTCCAGGTATAATGTTTTTATTCAGTTCAAGATTCAGTTTGTTAATATTTTGTCCAGACTTTTACATTTGTTTAATGCTTTAACCATTTCTATTCATTTCCAAAGATTTACAAACAACCTTTTTAGCAAACCTGTTTTTATTTTTAATCTTGGTGATCTGAAATTTCACAATAATATCCTAAGAAAAGGGTCTTTTTTTATTTTTAAGAATGTTTTAAAAGAAGCTTTAGATTACATAAATATTACATTAAAATATAAGGGATTCCCATATACCCCCTCCTCCTCCCACACTTTCCCACATTAACAATATCTTTCACTAGTGAAGTACATTTGTTTACAATTGATGAAAAAATATTGAAACATTGTACTAACCATGGATTATAGCTTATATTATAGTTTACACTTTGCCCCACACAATTTTATAGGTTTTGATAAAATGTATATTGTCCTGGATCCATCATTGCAATGTCATGTATATCAGAATCACCCAGGACAATTCCAATATCTCAAAAATGCCCCCATGTTATATCTATTCTTCCCACTCCCTCCACTCAGAACCTCTGGTGGCCACTGCTTTTATATCAATGATACAAACTCTTCCATTGCTAGAATAATCATGTCTACTTTAGTTCATTGTTACTCTCCCCCATTATGTTTGTTCATTCCTCAATCTTGAGGATTTGGGGATGGTGATGTACAATCTGTCTATGATTGAAAAAGTCTTAGATCCCATGGGGCAGATGGATGGAACTGTATTGCTTGCAGTTACAGACACTTTCCACTTCCTGGCATGGGCATTGTTCATCATCATCTTTTTGATAGATGTCCTGGGTGATTCTGATGTACTGATGAGTAGGTGTTTCAACTCTGATGAGATTCAGGGCTCAACTGCCATATGAGTAGACTGAAGATTTAAGTCTCTGGGACATATATTTAACAATTATAGTGCTAATTATTGGTTCAAATAAGAGGCAGAAAGGCCATGTGTAGGGAAATTATAAATAAGTCTAACTCTGTTACATTGGGGAGGATCTATTCCTAAGTAAGGCCCATTCCTAAGTAAGGTGCAAATTCCTGAGATTGCCATGCTTATAGTGTCTAGATGTTTCTAGAACCTTCAGGAGCCTGGTGTTTGAAGCACTGTTTACTGTGATAGTCAAGGAGACCCTGCTAAGACATGCATAAGTGTAACCTCTGGAATAACCTCCCTATTCACTTTGAAGTCTCTTTGCCATAAAAACTTATTGGTATTTAATATTTCCCCATTTTGGTCCAGCTCTTTTTCCAGATTCATCACTGGTCAGTTCTTGGTAATAATCCCTCACTGACAGGGAGGCTAATCCCCAGAAGTCATGTCCCACCTTTGGGGGAAGGTAGTGCAGTTATATGTTGAGTTTTCCTTAGAGAGAGGCCACATTTGAGCAACAAGGAGGCTTTCAGGAGGTAACTCTTAGGCAAAATATAATGCTAGGATAAGGTTCAATTTCACCATAACAAAGTTCATAAGTACAACAATCAATATCAAGGGCCTGACATAATAGTCTGTCTTCCTCCACTAGGCACTGCCCATGTACTTGGGGGATTCTTGCCATTCTATTGGAGAATGTAGCAAGACTTCACAGGATGGGAATTCAATATTCTTTCAGTTATTGTTTGGATCTCCATCCACCAAGACAATGCCCCATGGCCCATGGCCACTTGAACATATTCATATGCCATAGAGGCATGCCCTATGTGCCCCACACTTTCCCCCATCACTGACATTCTGAGCAACGTACTATTTCTTTGACAGCATTCTTTGATAATTTCCTCTCTCTGACTACTCTGTACTCCCTTTATAGCATATATATATATACTTTTTAATTTATTGAAGTATATCAGTCATACATAAACAATAAGTGTATAGTAATAGTTATGAACTTACAAAACAACATATGTAATATCATACAAGGCTCTCATACCTCACCCTACCACCAATACCTTGCATTGTAGTGAAACATTTTTAACTAATGAAAAAGCATCCTCAAAATATTACTGCTCACCAAAATATCTTACATTTGGTGTATTTTCCCCCAACCCACACTATTATTGTTATTATTATTATATCTCTTATACATGAACATATGTAAACAATAAGTATATAATAAAACTTGTGCGCTTACAAAGCAAACATGCATAACAGCATACAGGGGTTCCATACATCAACCGAATACCAACACCTTGCACAGTTAAGAGAAATTTGTTACAAATTATGAAAGAGTATCATTAAAATCTTACTACTAACTATGGTCCACATCTTATATTTGATGTACTTTTCCCCCAACCCTATTATTATTTTTTAAATATATTTTTTATTACAGAAGTTATGAACT